>UESW01004890.1:205416-237955 GCA_900491605.1 Calamus simplicifolius | reverse complement strand
GTAATATTTTTGATTTCTGACATCTAACGGCTATTTTTTATGAATGGAAAATCCTTCCAGGTACACTCCAACGGCTAGATTTCCACCCAAAAATGAATCAAAGGAAAATCTATAAAAAGGGGAAAAAAAACCGTTTGAAAAAGAATAGAAACGGATAGACAAAAATCAAAAATCAAAATCCGAGAAGTCTTGAGCCTTATATCCAAGAGAGGAGCTTTCAAGTTCAAAACCTTCCACTCCACAAAGCTCAAAGAAGAATCCAAGCCGTTCAAATAGAGAAAAATCGGAGGATTCTCAACTAGAAGAAAGAGACCAACTTTTCAATCTTCTCAACTGCATCTACTGTGAAGAATCGGAGCTGAGGCTTGATTCAACCCAGCAAGGAGAAGAGGAAAAGAAGAAAAGCTCAAAGCCAAACAACTTCAAACCAGGCTTTTCTAAACCTATTTACTTTTCTTTGAATATTTGCTCATTAAGGAGCTGTGAAAATTTGTAAAACATTCTTATACTTGTTTGTGCCTAGTTCAATCAAAGGGGATTGAACTAGTGGAGGTTGTTAACCTCGGGTCAAGCTAGTTTTGCTTGAGTTTGGGTTGTGTGCTGGTGAGCCCGAAAAACCGGCTGGGTTCGTTGTGATCCCGGGTAAAACAACAAGTTTGAGTTGTGAACTTGTAAAACAACTCGGCTGTAATCGAGGAGATTATAGTGTGGACCCAAGTAGGATCTTGGGAGTGGACGTAGGTGTTGGATACACCGAACCACTATAAAATCTTTGTGTTTGCCGTGCTTCCATTGACTCTATCTCTATCTCTGTTTTATTCGCTGTACTTTATATTTACATTGCATTTGTTTTCATTCATCTTAAGCAAACAATTTTTCAAGAGGCTAAATTTTTCAAGAATCCAATTTACCCCCCCTCTTGGGTTGTCATCTGGGTCAACAGTCATCCCAAAGACCTAATCATAGGTGATCCATCTCAAGGTGTAAGGACTAGATCATCAATGAGAAATATCAATAATCATCTTGCATTTGTATCTCATATAGAACCCAAAACTATAGAGGAAGCTGAGAAAGATAGTTATTGGATGTTAGCAATGCAGGAAGAGTTAAACCAATTCACTAGGAACCAAGTTTGGACCCTAGTAGATAGACCTAAAAACCACCCTATAATAGGATCTAAATGGGTTTTTAGAAATAAATTGGATGAAAATGGCTTGGTGATTAGAAATAAGGCTAGATTAGTTGCAAAGGGATATAATCAGGAAGAAGGTATAGATTTTGATGAAACCTTTGCACCTGTTGCTAGATTAGAAGCCATTAGGCTACTACTTGCATTTGCATGTCATATGAATTTCAACTTATTTCAAATGGATGTTAAAGTGCATTTTTAAATGGTTTTATAAATGAGGAAGTTTATGTTGAACAACCTCCTAGTTTTGAAGATCATGAATTTCCAAATCACGTTTTCAAATTGTACAAAACACTTTATGGTTTAAACCAAGCACCTAGAGCTTGGTATGATAGATTAAGTAAATTTTTAATTGAAAATAATTTTTTGAGAGGAAACATTGATAAAACTTTGTTTTTAAAAAGAAAAGAAAATAATTTATTAATTGTTCAAATTTACGTTGATGACATTATATTTGGTGCTACTAACAATCTCCTTTGTCAAGAATTTGCTAAGTTAATGCAGGGAGAATTCGAGATGAGCATAATGGGAGAACTCAACTTCTTCCTTGGACTTCAAGTCAAACAAGAGAAAGCGGAGATTTTCATCAACCAAACAAAGTACACAAAGGAAATACTCAAGAAGTTTGGTATGGAATCTGCTAAACCTCTTGGTATGCTAATGAGTCCTTCATGCAAGCTGGACAAGGATGAAGAAGGTAAGAAAGTAAATCAGAAGCATTACAGAGGTATGATCGGATCACTTCTTTACCTAACTGTAAATAGGCCAGATATTATGTTTTCTGTTTGTCTATGTGCAAGATATCAATCTAATCCTAAAGAATCACATTTATTTGCTGTTAAAAGAATCTTTAGATACTTAAATGGAACTAAAAATGTAGGATTATGGTATTCTAAAGACTCAACCTTAAAATTGATTGCTTATTCTGATTCTGACTATGCTGGTTATAAATTAGATAGAAAGAGTACAAGTGGGGCATGCCAACTTTTAGGAAGTAACTTAATCTCTTGGTTTAGCAAGAAAAAAATTCGGTTGCATTATCCACTGCCGAGGTAGAGTATATTGCAGCTGAAGTTGCTGTGCTCAAATCCTTTGGATTAAGCGACAACTTGAAGATTATGGTATCACACTTGATAAAATTCCTATTAGATGTGATAATACTAGTTCCATCAATCTAACTAAGAATCCAATTCAACATTCAAGAACTAAACACATAGAAATTAGACATCACTTTATTAGAGAACATGCAGCTAATAATGATATTTATCTTGATTATGTGAACACTAATGATCAATTGGTTGATATTTTTACCAAACCTTTGAGTGAGGAAAGATTCTGTTATCTTAGAGGAGAATTAGGAGTTTGTGACCCTTTAGAATAATTTTCTAAAACTCTTAAGGACAACAACTATCTAGACTTTATCAATTTCTTGAAATTCTCTATGTCCAATAAGGAAATTTATCTAGAAATTTGATTCATTGATTCCCCAATTGATTAAGGAACACTTATCTAGAGTTTGATGATTAATTTAATTAGTTTTAGATCCTTGAAATTCTAATTTTTCACTGAAACTATTGTGGAGTCGACACCTGCAGTTTGTGGAGTCGACACCTTCTTATTTTGATGTTCTGTCTGGGCAATTAGAGCCGACTCCGGCTTCTGCAGAGCCGACTCTAATTCGGGCGCTGACAGATTTTCTAGTTCGGAGCCGATACCTCGCTTTGCGGGAGTCGACTCTAAGTGGAACTAGGTCAAAATAAAAAGGCGGAGTCGACACCCAAACGACCCTATCGTCTCCTAATCCTTTCTAAATCTGTTCCAAACCGATTCCAACCCCTCCAAATCCCTCAAATCTCTTAATAACTCATTCCAATCAATTCATGGCTCCTAAGAGGTGTGCGATTGTTGGAGGTTCGGCCGTTCCCGCGAGAAAAAGGACGATTCGTAGGCAACCCTCACCGTCTTCATCATCTGCCACCTAAGATGCTTCTCCACCTTCACCATCTTCTCCATGGGTAGATCAATTAGCGGGTAAGGCCATTACAACTGGAAGAAAAGTAGATTTCAATTTATTTGCTTCGGAGGGCTTCGCTATTGGTCGATTGTTGAAGGAAATGGGATGGGAGAAAGTTTGCTCTTTGGATGTTCCTACGTACCCTGCCCTTGTGAGAGAATTCTATAATGATTTATGTAGAGGAGAGGGAGGTTTAGTGAGTTTTGTTAGAGGAACCAAAGTGATAATCACGGCCGAGATTCTTGGAAATTTATTGGAGATGCCTACTATTGAACTAGTTGAGTATCAACATGATGATAGAGGAGGTGCCCTATCTAGGATGTTAGGGAGAGAAGTATCTGAGTTTGAGGAAATCATGGCTAATCAACTAAATTTGGAACTCAGGTTACTTCACAATATTTGTGGAAGAATCTTGTTTCCTAAAATTGGAAGGTTTGAATATGTCTCGGAGCGAGATATTTTATTGATGGACTGTATCATTACTGGAAGGCCTATTAATTTAGCTGGAATGATGATTGGTTATATGGCAGAAGCAGCAACCAAGAAGAGATCAACACTGCCGTATGGTATGATTCTGACATTAGTTTTTAGAAGCCAAGGTGTGCTAATAATGGACAATGAGCCACTAAGAAAATTAAGGCATACTGATTACTACAGTGTCTCTACAATTCACCGCATGGGCTTCAGAAAAGAAAATGATATTTGGATAAAAAGAGGACAAGAGACAGAGCAGAGGAAGTTAGAGTTGAGGAGGCAAGAGTAGAGGATATTCCTGGACCATCTACTGCTGGACCTTCAGAGGCTGGACCGAGCACTCATTCTTCACCTCCACATCAGTCAGCTTTGGTATCTGGAAGATTTTCAGAGGAGCAGCTTGATCAGTCAGAGCCCTACTGACTGAGCATGATTCAGAAATGAGAAGTGAAATGAAATTGATATCTGCTAAGCTTGACATGATAGTTTCTACTTTGGATAAATTAGTGAATGCCATGTCATCTGAGCTTCAAAAGATTTTTGAAAGACTAGAAGGGATAACAGATGGATCAAGAGTCTATTTAGATGCTACTGGTCAGTTGAAGAAAGATATTGATGTTGCTGTCACTCAAGTTGAAGCTTGTCTTGAAAAATTTAAGAAGGACCAAAAAGATGAGATTATGGAAATGATTGGTCATTTGAAGAAAATTGTTTACAAGCATGTTTGATTTTGATACCATGTCATATCCTAGTTTGTATTCTAGGATTTCTAGCTTTCTTTACTTTGATAGCTTGTATCTAGGAATTTTGGTTTACTGTGAATGTACTTGAATATGTTACTTTACTGTGAATGTACTTGAATTAACACATGTAATGAATCTCGCATTGAAATACAATTATCCTTTTATTGCAAATTTGTCTATGAGAACCAATTACCGTCTCTATGATTGAATGAACCAACAACCTCGCACTGATAACATTCTTTATTGTTTTTTAAATTCACCTTATTGCTGATAACAAAAAAGGGGGAGAGAAAATTGTATATGCATAAGGAAATAAGAATGGAAGAATATAAGATTAAAGGAATATAAGATTTCAATCAATTGGCATATCTAAAAAGGGGGAGAAAAATTTTGAGATTTATAAATTCTAATCAATTTGTATAAAAAATGATCATCTATTTCAGTTTATCTACATATACCTTGCATAGGGGGAGTTATTTAATGCAGGGGGAGCTTAATGATTTTTTTATGTCAAATCATCTTGATTGCTGTTTATAATAGAACTCAAGTATGTTTTTAAAGTTCATTTTGAAACTTGACATCAAATTCTATGTTAGGAAGTTTTAAAGCTTTAACAATGTCTATAATTCTTAATTCAAATGAATTTTTAATGCATATATTCAAAGTTTTTGTCATCATCAAAAAGGGGGAGATTGTTGACCCAATTGTTGATTTTGATGATTAACAAAACTATTTGAGTATAACATTTGAAGTTACTAATGATTTTGATTAAGTTTTTCAGTTTATGATATGATTTATTAATCAAAATTATAAGACAAATCAAGTTCTAGTTCGAATCTAATGTCAAGGTAAGATTGCAGACATTAGAGTCGACACATGGAATCACAGAGTCAACTCCGGAAATCGGCACAGACTTAGAGTCGACTCTCGGACTGTTAGAGCCGACTCCAACAGAAAAGACGAACGGTTTTTCTGGCCACGACTTAGAGTCGACTTCGGGACTGTTAGAGTCGACTCCAGAAGATTTTTGTGTCGACCCCAGAAAAGTCAGAGACGACTCCAGTTCAAGCGATTTGGGGATTTTCGATTTAGAGCCGACTCCAGAAAAGTTAGAGCCGACTCCAGAATGTCAAACGCGACTCCAGAACTGTCAGAACGACTCTAAACTTTACTTTTATCTTTTTAATCCCAACGGCTATTGCTATTTTTGGATCTAATCCTTCTTACACTTGTTTCTAACGGATAATTTTAAACTATTTATGGATTAAACTGATCTATAAGAAGAGGGTTTGCTGCATCCAAAAAATAAATAGAAAAGAGAAGAAAAAGAGAGACAAAAAGATAAGAATAGAGAAAAATCTTTGAAATTCATCAGAAAAGAAAAGAGGGAAGATTTGAGAGGAAAGATCATACTGATTCCCCAAAAGAAAAGAGAAGATTCCAAGCTTTCATAGTTTCATTTTGAAGAAGTCCAAGAGAAGAAGCAAGCCCTAGTTTTCTGATCTTCGGAGCTTCAAGAGCATTCTAAAGGAAGATCCACCCAAGAGAAGAGAAGAAGCAAGCCACCAAGATCTGCAAATCAGGCTTTGATTCCTATCTCCTTATTTCATGTTCTATCATTGTATATTTGCTCATTGGAGGAGCCTTTGTTTTGTAAAAACATTATTGTTTACTGGGTCCAGATGATTGATTCCATTGAGGCTGTTAGCCTTGTGCAAGCAGTTTGCTTGTGGTGTAAGGTTTTGTGCTGGTGAGCCTTGAAAACCAGTTGGGTTCGTTGTGCACCCGAGAAAACAACAAGTTCGAGTTGTGAGCTTGCAAAACAACTCTGCTATAATCAGGTTGATTATAGTGTGGACCCAAGAGATACTTGGGAGTGGACATAGGTGTAGGTACACCGAACCACTATAAAATCTCCTGTGTTTGCCGTGATTGTCTCATTATCTTTAACTCTCTATTTGTGCATATTCTGTTTTAATATGTGCGAATCTAAGTTTTATTTTCGCTGGGGTTTATTTTTCAAAAGAGTTTAAATTTTTGAAAAACTCAATTCACCCCCCTCTCTTGGGTTGCTATCTGAACCAACAGAAGCTATCCTTGGAAGATGAGTAACAGTAGTAGATGGGTAATTCTGAATCCAGCAGTCTGTAGCCATGACTCTGTCCAATCTCTCCCAGACTCGCGCAGAACCCTGGCGATTATTACACCAGGTAAACTGAGATCCGAGAACCCCAAGTCAAGCAAGCCAGCATCAGAAATGAATGTCCTAAACTCTGAAATGTCCAGTGAATCCCTAGTCTGTCTGCCCCCTTTTTTCTCATGGGCCCCAACAATGTAATTGAAATCACCAGCAACAAGAGCTGGAACTTCCTGAGCAAGAAGAGAGTGAATCTCGGACCAAAGAATGCGCCTCTCCCGGAAATCAGTGCTAGCATAAACATCCGAGAGGAGCCAAGGGGCAGAAGATCCCTCAGATATAACAAGGGCCACTTGCTGATTACACCGATGAAAGGCATCCACCCTAACAGAGCTGACACGCCAAAGGACCAGAATACCTCCAAAAGACCCGCCGACTCCACAGCATAAGTAGACCAAGTTCTATAAACCTGTCTCCTAAACCGGGCCAAACTGTCACCCGACAATTGGGTTTCCAGAAGAACACAGATATCAAAGTCATATAACTGTAGTCTCCTAAAAGAGGAGTGAAAGAAGGTTTCTTCGCTCCTCTAACATTCCAGATCAGAATCTTCATTTATTAGTTGGATGGGGTTGGGACCGACCCGGGTCCTCTACCATATCACTATATGGGGTGTACCCCTTAGTCAGGTTACCCGCAACATACGTTTGCAAAGAGCACTCCTCTGATCGAGAGTCCTCCATAGTGACTTAAACCTCTATCAGCCGGGGAGACGGGGCCGTATCTATGGAGTCTTCCCTTTGCCTTAGTATGGCTTCCTTGAGGCTTGAGACAACCGAGTCATGACCATGCCCCTCCAGTGGAGTAGACTGAGCAGTTTTACATTTAGTCTGCATCCTTATCAGATCGTGTGACAGAACCCAGAGCAGTGTCCTGAGCAGTTGAAAAGGTAAAATTATCCTTAGTGGTTGCTGAGGCAGACACGATCATTTTACCTTTCTGCTTCTCGTGTTTTGAGATAACACGTTGGGTTTTTGCCTCCGCAGGTCTGGCCCTCTTGGATGGACCTGGATTGGCATCCTTGCGGACTATGGGTCGTCCGGCCCACTTGTCAGAGCCCAATGTTGCAAAGGGGTTATCTGAAGTCAATTTGACATTCAAAATCTTCAGTGGTTCCATACTTCCTTCTTGAGTCACAGTGGCACTAACTATCTCGGCACAGTCAACAGAAACCGGCACATGAAACGACACAGCTCTCTCACCCATCCCACCCATCCCAGAACAATCCACCAGCAAGCCCTCCTTCAAACCATTTGAATTCATACAAGAGTTCGAATCAGAGGATCCATCCAGCACCCTTGCCTTAACCAACACAGGGGAAGCAGAGAGAGGCAAAGCAGGGGAAGCAGCCGGTACCCTCCCCTCGACTGGCACGCTCATAGATCCCCCTGCAGGTTCCTGGAAGGAGATGGAGACAGAGGAACTCTGAGCATGGCTGGACTTAGGGAGTCGACGACGAGCAATCTTCGTTGGAAAAAGCCATTCGTCGCCGGGAGCTGAGCAGGGCACAGTCCTGGGTGGATTTGAAGCTTCTGGAATCTTCCTCCTTGGATCAGAGTCTTGGCCGCTGGGGGGACACCGCCGCCGCAGAGCAGCCATCTAGGGACCAAAGGACGGTCGAGCCGATGATGACTCAGTATCCGCCGAACGATCGCAGGTGCCATGGAGGTGAATAGAGCCACATTTAGGGCAGATACCATCCATATACTCATAAACAAAGGGTTGCCAAACGGAGCTTGGGTACCTCGCACTCTGGCTCCCGGACGAAGGGGACGAGCCAAATCAACGCGCACGCAAGCATGTGCGAATCCTCCCCTGAGCTTCTCTTTAGTTGGAGCATCAAAGGCGATGTAATGGCCAGCCGAGGCAAGAATGGTCCTGAGGATATCTTCATTCCAGAACTCAAATGGGCAGGTTCGGCAAACGAAGCCAAAGCAGAGCAGATGCCAAAGAATTCAGAGCCGGAATGAACTGAGCTTCCTATTATGCAGTTGCTATCGGTTGGCCATTCACAACCCACGGCCTCCGAAGCACTAAATCCTTTGCACCAGGGTCAGAGAACCGAAAAGATAGCAGCAGTGGGCGAGAGAAACAACTCCTATTTCACCAGCGATACAACCTTTCCTGAACTCTCTAACGATGGCCTCGGCAGGGATCCAGCGGAGGATGCTCCTCGCAAGGATGGCATGCTTCGCCAAGCAGCTAACCTAATCTTCTTCTTTTTCTTTTGCTTGGTACTTGCATGAACCGTACGTCCTAAATGATTACTGAGGATAGGTCCGTCCTTATGTTGGTCCTGAGACGCATTATACCGGTCAGTCAAGACAATGGGAAAATATCAGTCAATCAAAATAAAATATAAAAGAAAGAAAGAAAGAAAGCAGAATACGATAAAAATAAAAAGGTCAATGCCGGAAGCCAGCAATGAAGTTTCCTCGATTCGTTAGCCGGCACCCTCCGTCATAAGAAGACGCCCCCTCCACGTTTCTCCTGATAAACTCCAAAGCCGGCAGCGGACCAGCTTCCAATATTTGGCTTCTTTTCTGGATATATACTTTCTTTGAGAGAGGTAATTAGTGCATTGATATTGTTAAATGGATTCCTTTTGATGAAGTCCAGGGTCCTCTGTTTATGTTGGATTTCTTCTTCTTCTTCCTGATAAATTTCTTTTGCTTCTTATATTTGGAGCGTTGCTGTTCTTCCATTAGTTCTATTTTTCCTCCTCTGTTTCGTTATGTGGGTCTTTATTTATTTATTTGTTTGTTTCTTTTTAGGAATTAGTTATTGTTTCTCTGATCAATTCCTGTAAACTTGCGGCTCAAATTTTATTTCTTTCTACATATATCTTCCACTTCCTGCGACTTAAGATTTTGCTATTGGGTTTTATATCTTCTTCAGAGTTTAAAAGCGTAGATCCCATAGTTCTCAGCCTTTCAAGCATTTCATGGCTTTTGCCGTGTCGGATGAGTTGCTGGGGACCTTCGTGCCAATTGCCGTCTATTGGATTTACTCAGGAATCTATGTGCTGCTGGGTGGTTTGGAGAATTACCGGTTGCATCCAAAGGCCGAGGAGGATGTGAAGAACGTTGTCTCCAAAGGAACAGTTGTTCAGGGTGTTCTCGTTCAACAGGCGTTTCAAGTTGCCGTCTCCCTCCTCCTGTTCACGGTACGTGAAACCGATGTCACTTAATTTACATTCAGAGATAGGTAGATAGCAGGACGAGAAATAATATGAATAGAAGAAATATTCAACCAAGAATTGGATTGTCTTTCGGTGTTCCAAATTATTAATGATTAGTTTATACTGATGTATTAATTTATAGTAGGTTATGTGTAGGGGTGTGCATCAATCGAGAGTTGAATCAGTTTATAAAATTGGGCCGGCTATTTCAGTAAATTAAACCCAATCAAACCAAAATATTCAGTTTGCTTTTGGCTCGATTTATCGATTTGCCTATACTTGCTTCAGAGATTCATGAGCTATGTTCTCAAGTGAGCTTACCAATCACAACTCTGAAGTGTACTCAGCTTCATTTGACTATGAATTCATTACCATATATCATGATAAGCAGCTGAAACTCATTGGCCTTTGATCAGATTATGTTCCAGTCTTAGTTTTTGTTAGTGCCGAAGCTTTGGACATAGTTGGATTTCCACATGAATAGGTTCATCCAAGACAACTGGAAGAGACTACAAAGGTATCAAGATGGCCATTGGGACAAGGTGGGATAGCAAGGCATATCCCATTCTATATAGAAATCAGAACACTCTCGTCCCATAAGTTTTAAAACTTTACATAAGCATATACATTTTCTTTAAATTCTAAGAGTTAAGGAAATTCTCGTTAGACGATTATCCGTCTGAACTAATGTGCTGTGCACTTCTAGGAGCATATGCCCCATATACATTAGTCTTTTCCCATCTGGCTAGGGTCAACATAACCTTTTGAGAACAAATACTGAAGCCATTTTAGATCCTTTTTTTTTTTTAAAAAAATAATAATATAGAACTCTCTTTCTTTGTCAAAAATGTAATAAACCTTTCTATTCTACAAGTGGGTATTTTATTATTGCAGGGAATTGGAATATTGTAATAGGTTTTGTTCTCTTGTAGACTGATGCCAATGCAAGTGTTTCAATGAGTTTAGAATTGCTGAAGCTCTTTGATCGATGGCCTGATATTTCATCAATCTAGTTATTCTTTCCTTTATTTATTTATTTTTTCCCCTCTATACGTGGATCATATCTTGTAATTCTTTTTACTATTGAGTATTTCGAATTTCAGATGTTTTTCATTTATATGCAGGTCATAAGCGATGACAGTGAGACCGTACGGCCACAGCCTTCTCCCCTTGTGATAGTGGTGCAGCTCATCATCGCAATGGTGGTTATGGATACATGGCAGTACTTCATGCACAGATACATGCACATCAACAAGTTCTTATACAAGCACATCCATTCCAAGCACCACACTCTCGTTGTCCCCTATTCCTTTGGAGCTCTCTTCAACCACCCCCTTGAGGGTCTGATTCTAGATACCATTGGTGGTGCCCTCTCCTTCCTTGCCTCTGGCATGACACCCCGAACTGCCATCTTCTTCTTCTCTTTTGCCACGATCAAGACTGTGGACGACCACTGTGGATTATGGCTTCCTGGAAACATCCTCCATATATTTTTCAGTAACAACAGCGCTTATCATGACATCCACCACCAACTCTATGGAAGCAAATACAACTTCTCCCAGCCCTTCTTTGTTATGTGGGACAAAATTCTTGGAACCTACATGCCTTATTCTCTTGTGGAGAGAAAGGAAGGGGGATTTGAGGCGCGGCCAATCAAAAGGATTAAGATTTCGCTGCTATCATCTCCAAGATGCCCCTCATGCTGCATTTTTTCATTGAAAGACTAATCACCTAGCTTATGCTTCTCTAATAATTAATCATACTTTTTATTATTACTATTATTATTTTAAGAAGAAGAGGAAATTAAGCATAGATCATATACCTCCCCTTTCTAGAGGTTAGTGTCGATTTGATGTAGTCTCCATTTTGTACAATGTTATGACTTCTCCTAAATAAGAGTTTCTATCATTATTTAGGAGTTTGTATCATTATACCTGAAAAAAGAAAGAAAAGAAAAGAGTTTGTATCGTTAATTTATCATCTTTTTCACTCTTTTGCTGATGATGCATTCCTTCCAGAGTTCAATAAGTAACAGAATCTGAGATTTGTGTTGTCAGTGTGTCACAAATCTCCCTTATAATTATGAAAGAAACCATGGCAACAGTATGATATCCATAAGATCTGGTAGCAGGCAAACCATCTTTGCTTGAATTAAGAAGAATATAAGCTCTAACATCAAGGACTGAGGACTCTTCTTTTACTCCACAATGCTAAGAA
Source organism: Calamus simplicifolius (assembly GCA_900491605.1). NCBI lineage: Eukaryota > Viridiplantae > Streptophyta > Magnoliopsida > Arecales > Arecaceae > Calamus > Calamus simplicifolius. The sequence goes on along the minus strand of UESW01004890.1, from coordinate 225,940 downwards.
GCTTAAATAACATGGAGTATGGGAAGATTATGTAAAGAAGGGCATCAACTCTGTTAGGGATGGATTGAATCATTATGCTGAACTCTTACTTTATCATCTTAGAATATGAGAAGTGATTCAGCTTGAGAGCCATAGACTTGGTGCTTGAGAGTCATATTGGAAATTATGCTAACAAGAAATCATGCAGTAGTCCTCTAGGATTAGTTGAGTCCATAGCCTTATCCTTATCTTGGAACCACAATCCTTTATGAGTTTGTTATCCCATATTGTGTCTTGTGTTCTGGTGACTGTTATGGCTGGGAGTAGAAGCTCTATAAGGCAGGGTGGTATGCAAAGCCAAGGTCCCCTGTATGTAGACTTCTTCAGTGCTCTATAGTTCTCCTTCCATTTCCTCTGTTTTGCTTGGGTTTGATCAACCTTCCTTTGTATCATTTCTCATATATCCCTAGTGAAATGGTGGTGGCTTGTCAACTGCAATAGCTGAATATATTTGAGACTTGTCTTACAGCCACCTCCCTTGTCACCATTAGCAACATATTTGTCCAACTTAATACTTTGAGCATTAGTTTTGGCACCCCTTTTTATCTTTTTCACTCTTTTTTTTTTAATTTTTTTTAAATGTCCTTGCATGGCTTTTACGTATGCTTGCACACGTACACATCTTCAAATATGTGGAGGAATATTTCTCCAAAAAAAAAATAGAGTAATAAACTACAAACGATACATTTTAGGCTCAAACCCAGACTACAAAGCTTCATTGCTCCGAATAGAACGAAGCTATACGCTGGTTTTGATGGGCTGCATGGTGATTTGGCATCCATGCAAGGGAGATTAGTTCAAGCCAAAAAGTGGTGGTTGAATCATAATACGCCATGTTAGCAATAAATTAAAGGAGACTCAACATCACTGTCACTGGAGTTAAAAAATTTTCTGGACAACCAAATATTCCAACAGAACATATTGCTTTATGGTCAAAAAAATATAATTTCGTTTCAAAAGATAATGAAAAAAATCTATTGAATTAATCTAACAAATAGATACAAAAGGAATTCAAGTGTCTTCTTTATGTGGAGCCCTTAGATAGGATACCTGGGAGGTTGAGGTGGATTCTTATGATTCTTAGGGGTTGATCCAAATGCGTAAGGTTAATGTTTTGTTTTTTTTAAATAATTTTTATATATTTTCAAAATAAAATTTTATTTTTGGATTGTTATGTTATGACTCATAGGAGTTGATCCAATTTTTTTTTTTTCAATTTTAACACCCTTGCCACGTTAGCGCTATGTCAATTATGGAATCTCTGGGACACATGTAGTTTCCATTTCTTGTATAATTATCAAGGTAAGAGTTACCAGTACAAAGGTTGCTTGCAAATTAATTTGATGATTGTGACAAATTATCGATAACACATTATTTTTCTCCCATTAGGAAAGGTCTCACGTGTGACTCCATGGGGCAGTGATGTACAGTGAACTGCGCGCCGCTGGCGAAAGGCCATGGCAGTAGTTTTGCTTGTAGTCGCAAGGAAAGTTTTATGCACCGACATAAAGCGTGTAATGAACATACGGATTGGCTGCGTATAGAGGTAGGTACTGGGCTGTGCTACCCACGGCATAGTACGGCCTAGTAAACCATGCCGTACCGAGCTTAAATATTTTTTTTTCGCTGGTCCAACACGACATTGCCTATGATGGGCCTGGGTCGACCCAAATGGGCCGTGCCAAGCACAACCTACATGGGCCTGTGCCATGCCGGCCCACTTGATAAACCCACTTGATAAAAAAATTTTATAATTTTTTTTTGATAAATTAAAAAATTATTGAGAATAAAGAAATTTATTAATATGAAGCCACCTTAATGGTGGGGGGTTTGGCATAGACCTCTACCAGTTTATTAATTTAAAATCAAGATGGTACAGGAAGGGAGGGGGCTAGGCCTGACCTTCAGAACATAATACAATAAGAAAGAAGAAAAAAATAGAGAGAAAAAAATAAAGATGACTCACTTTAATAATTAAAAAAATAAAAATATATAATTATAAAATAGAAATGACTCACTCATCAGTTATCAGTAGTATTTATGTCATTATCATCTTCGCTAGTTAAATCATATCCACATTTATCTTGAATCCTTGCCTCAGCATCCAACCAATCTTTGAAGCAGATAAGCATCTCAACTGTCTCGCCAGTCATCCTACTTCTCTTTTCGTCCAGAATACATTAACCGCACTGAAAGCGGATTCCGATGCTACTGTGGACATCGGCACAGCTAAAATATCTCGTGCAATGGCAGACATAACATGATATTGATTTCTAACACTCTTCTACCAAGCTAATATATCTAGACTTTCTATTTGATCTTCATCATATGCAGAATGAAGATCATTTCATAAATAAAATTTTAATTATTACTTAAAGATGAAGAAGATAAAGCATGTGTGTGTCTTCTAATGAATGAAAAAATAGATGACGAACGAGATCTAGAAGAAGAAGCAGAGCTTTGAGCAGGTATTCTAAATCCATAAATTTTATCATTATATAAACCATAAATATCATTAAGAAGTCGTTTTATCTCATCTTTAATTTTGATTCATGTTTTCACAATATTAATTATTTAAAAAATTTGCGCCATTTAATTTAACTCTAGGATCAAAACAACAGCTAAGTTATGCAATGGACATATCCTATTCCAATATTAATTCCATTTAGTTTCCATATTACATATAATAGGCATTAAAACTTCATGATATCTATATTCTTTAAATTTTTCACTAATTACATATGCTTTTTGTAAAACTGAACAAGAAGTTGGATAATAAATACCTGAAAGAATATTTGTAGCATCATAAAAAGTAACCAAAAAATCTTCTAAAATTTTACCTTGATGCTAATCAGTTTTAGTCAATATAAATCCTAATCCATGATCATTAATATAAGCACCTAATAAGTTCTTATATGGATATGCATCATGTATCATGGTATAGGTACTATTCCAACAAGTTATTACATCAAGTTTAAATTTTTTAAAACATTTACCATGATCTATACATAATTGTTTAAATTCTTGAAGTCTTGACCTTGAAGCATGAATAAAAAAAATTGCATTTCTAATTTTTGAAATAACCTCTTGAATTATATTCATGCTAGATTGAGCAAAAAGATTTAATATATGACATGAACATCTAATATAAAATAATTCCATCTAAAATGGATTGCAAAGAGTCATTTAATAATGCAACAACAGAATTATTATTAGATGCATTATCAAACGTAATTGATATTATTTTATTATGAATATTATATGAGCATGCGGTTTGATAAATAATATTTGAAATTTGTTGTTCTGAATGCAGAAAATCAAAAGCACAAAAAGCAATAATTCGTTTATTTAGTTGCCAATTATTATCAATATAATGAGCAGTAATAGAAATAAAATAATTACTACCTATATATGCCAATCAAATATCAGAAGTTAAAGAAATTCTAGTATTTAAATTTGAGAGACTTTCAGTTAAACTTTATTTCATTGTTAAAAAGTTTGTCATAGCCACTCTTCTAAAGGTACGGCTACTAGTTCTTCTATAAGCACGTTGTAGGCCTAATTGAATATATCTTTCAAAATTATAAGATTCAGATAAACTAAAAGGTAATTCATCCTGAACTATCCATCTTACTAGTAATTTCCTCTGATTTTCAAGGTTATATGCAAAATTACCTACAAGTGATCCCTCTTGTATATTAAGGATACATTGCTGATAGGAATCATGCATCCTATGAGTCTCTTGATGTCTTTTTAAAAGCCATGTTCCCCCAGTACTAGAACAACTGTAAAGTTTTGTACATTTTTTATATTTTTCTTTATAGACTCCATCAACCATAATTCTATCGAAATCATTCCAAACATCACTAGTCCTCTTACGAGAAGAGGTTTGACATTCACTGACATGGACTCTAGAAGGAACTTAAGATTGGGATTGGGGTTGGAATTGGGGATTAGTTTCCTCACCCTCAGAAAAAGGATGCATATTAAAATTACTTTCATTAAAAGATGTCATATCTAAAATTTTTAATTAATAAATATAAAAAAATAAAAACTAACATACAAAAAGGAATTGAGAAAAGGATCAGAGGTGAAGGTATGGAGCCGAGATTTGTGAGCTTCCTCTTGCGCTCTCGCCTCTCAACAAGAAGTGACCTTGTAGCACTTGACTACTTGCTTGAGCACTTGCCACTTACAAGAACCCTTGCAAATTAAAAATTAAATTGCTAATCGACTAGAGCACTTGCTAAAAGAGAGAAATAGTAGTAATAGAGAAGAATTGGTTTAGTGTGGTAAGAATGAGGAAGAAATGAGTTATTTATAGAAGTCCCAATTTTTTTTTCAAAAATACCCTTTGATATAGCCATTATATGGCTGTTGGAAGGAGTAAAATGGTCTAAACCCTTTCCTAAACGGCTATATAGCCGTTTAGGCCTAGCGGTTTTCAATGGCTAGAAACGGCTATATAGCCATTTTTAACGGCTATATAGCCTTAGGGGCCGAGCCTGGCATGGCCCTGGTGGGCACGATGGGCCTGGGCCATACTGTGCTAGGCACGACCCAGTGCCCACCTCTAGCTGTATGTTCCTATTATCGCATGTATGGTGCGCATTATGACCGACACGATCAATTTGGTGGCATATGCGATGCACGTCATGACCCATTGAGCTATGACATGCGCAATGGCACGAGCACACGATCAATTCATATGTCTGCTATGCGCTTTGTGCACCGACCTTCGGTGCACAAAGTCTTTTTTATAGCCACAAAGTTTGCTGGTTGAAAATAATTTGATATGGTTAAAAAATTTAAAATTAAAATTTTTTTAAAGGATATTTATAAATTCAAAATAATATTTATAACTCATATTCATACAAGGACGTAAATTCAGTTTATATCAGATATTAATGTCATATATATATATATATATATATATATATATATATATATATATATATATTATATATATTTATATATATATATATATATATATATATATAATATAATTACTATGTTATTATGTTTATATATAATTTATTTTAATCAAAATAATAGAGAAAGGTAGGACATTACAAGAATATTTTAAATTAGCGATGCCAAAATAGCTCCGCTAAACCCAAAATCAAATGTTGGAGAAGAAGGAAAGGAGTTTGGCTATCTTTGGTTTTGGAGAAATTTTTTAATTTTTAATTTTTTTTTATTTTTAAAATTAATTTTTATCTTTTATGTTTTGATTTCTAAATAATATGTTTGGTAAATAGAAACAAAAATTCTTTTTTTTTATTTTATTATAAATGATACCTTTAAAAGATAGGTGAAAAAATAAAAGTATTGTTCATTCTCATGTTTTCTTGTTTCATAAATTTTGTTTTTTTATTTTCTTCTTTATTTTGATGAAAAATAGTGGAAACATATTTAAAGTCTTTCCAATTTTCTACTATTTTGGAATTATGTTTTTTAAAATATTTTATTTTCAATTATCAAATGTGTTTTCATAGATATTTTCTATTTTTGAAAAATAAAAAAATAGAGACCTATTTAGTTGGGGAAAACTAAGGGTATTTTTTGAAAAATATTTTCTATGAAAAACAAAATATATATATATTAAAATTTAATATTTTTTCTAAATAAAAAACTGAAAAAACTATGGGACCATATATTTAAATTTAAAAAACTAAAAAATTTAATTTTTTTTTTTTTCTTATGGTAAATTTGATTTTGTATATATATATATAATTTGTAATGTGTTTTTAGCATACACTTGTGAAGATCTAGCCTACTCAAGCTTTTGATTTCAATTTTAATTTCTATAAACCAAACAAATGAGAGGAATGAATGATTCTAATTTCAATTCTAATGAATTGATTTAATTTTGATTATCATGCCAAACTATATGGCTCTCTGATTTTTAATATTTTCTTTATATTTCTATTACATCCGCTACTCACTACCATCTCCATCACCCCTACACTATTATTACAATTACCATACCTCCATCATTAACTATCAGCATCATGACCACCACTATCGCTACCTCCATCATTGTCAACCATTGTACCTTTATATATGCCTTCATCTCGCTTATTATTTTTTATCACCATCACCATTACTATACCTCCATCACTCACATGGTTACCACCACCCCACTTATCATTAACCACCCTCCATATCCCACTTTTTCTTAATTTTTATTTTAAAATGATCTCTTATTTTCAGAAATGAAATATATTTTTAAATTTTTTATGAGAAAAAAAATTAAAATTAAAGATGACGAATGAAAAATTAATTTCCAAAACGGAACAAAGAGAACCTTTTTCAAAAAATAAAAAACACCCGTAGTTTCCCACTAAAAAGAAGAGTGAAGGAGATAGCGGTATTTAATACGTTGAAAAATTATACTTAACTTCAAGCCAAACGCTATCATCTCCGTACCCCAAACTCTTCTGCATATTTTCAAAATTTGTTGAATTTTGTGCTATTGTTTCAACTTTGAATAGCTTGGCCCATCATAGCCCATGTATGAAAAATCTTGTTTATTTATACACAAAAATTCGAATAACAAAAGTAACAACAAAGAAATATAGTGACTATTGAATTCTCACAACATAAACATTGCAAATAAACCGGCCATATCAACATTGGACTACATTAGAGGTGAGACAAGACCACCAACATTGGACTACATGAAACATAAACATTTTATGTTTCTCAGGCCGGCCCAAGCTTAACTTGTCACTACGGGCCAAGACCTAGTTCTAATACGGCCGAGGCTTTGCCCTCATGGTTTCAAGCCAGAGATTCCCTATCTAGGCCAACTTTATCAACATAGCACTAGTGGATAATTCAAGGCTGTGGCAACGGTGGAAGGCAAGAAATATTGAAATCTTTAAAGGAACAACGGTCTATCTATCTTTGAAAAGCTTGCGGACATCATTTCAAAGGAAGCAAAATGGTCTGGAAGAGCAGCGAAAGAGAGAAGGTGCCCTGTGAAAGTACTTTAAGATTCATGTTACCGACTGTTTCTTCTCCGATCTCCAGTGTCCTTTGTCTTCGGATCCAATCAACTTTGACTGAACTATGGCGAACTATCCTGCACCTTGTCCGGCAGCATCCGATGGGACAAAGAGTGTCGGAGTGCCTTGGCATCGAGCTTCGGATGGCCGGTTTGTTTGGGTTGCCCCATCGCCTCCCCGACTGAGGTAGCAGAGCTTGAACGACTATTCTCGGACATCATTCAAGTTCCAGTTCAGTCGTTAGAGAACGAAGTTAGCGTACGGGGGCATCAGTCGATCCTAGCTCGGAGTCTTTCCTAGTGGGTTCCTCCGAAGGTGATTGTCCGAGAATTTCACTGCACTGGAGTTCCCGGTGAGGTTGAAGCAATTACTCTGGCTCACTGGCACTACATCTTCCGCTTCTCTGACTCCCAAGCCAAAGATCTAGTCCTGGAGAGGCCCTGGGTGGCTAATGGTCAGGTGATTTCTGTTACAGAGTGGCAACCCGAATTCATCCCGATAGCTGACTCCCTCTTGAAGGCCCTGCTTTGGATCCGTCTTCCTTAGCTTCCAACGAAATTCTGGACAGAGGAGATCTTATCCTCCATTCTATCGGTGGCAGGGGACTTTTTGTTTTCGAATGCATCTACCAAAGAGGGGGGGGGTTTTGCCCACGCCTGTGTCCGTGTCGACTTGGGCAATCCCCTCTGCCAAGGGCGAGGGTTAGAGGGATTGGAGCCCCCTTCTGGCATCAATTCTCATACAAGAACAATGAAGAAATTTGTGATTCCTGTGGACCCATGCACTTCGTTGGTACCTATGACTCATTAGTGGATTAGGCTTCTTCCTCGGCTGGCCCCAGGTTTGGACCCTGATGGCCGCTCTCCACAGAGGCCTTCCCAGGATTAGACTTCGGCTCCTAGGAAGGTGGCTCAGCTGGTTCCTGTGCCCACCACTGTTTCTAATGATGGTTGGCAATCTCCAAAGAAGCTTGCCCGCCGATAATCTGGCCGGACCTCTTCTTCGTCAGTGGTGGTGACGGATCAGGGAATAGAGGGGGAAGGTCGGACCTCCTCTTTCTCGACTGTGCTGACGGATCAGGGAACTGAGCATGACTGTGCTTTCAGATTAGGGAATTCACAGCATGCGTGCCGGGTTGCTGTAAGTGTGCCAGTAGTTACTGTAGTTGAAACCTAGCCTATGCCTGATACACTGTAGCCTGAGAGCAGTGACTGCAACCTTTTTCTCATTTGGGTTCTGGAAAAGGGACTGGGAGCCTGAAGATCCGAAAGGAATCCAATCCTGGCCTATCTAAGAGGGCCCACCCTGTGGAGCCTATGTCACGGAGAGTTGTTTCTAGATCCTTTAAAGCAAAAGGAAGGCCCCTCTCGCCGTCAAAGGCATTGCACAAGCATCCTTCACTTTTTTGGCTTCCTTTGACTCTTCCTGAGGGCCTAATGCCCTGTCTGGTCCGGGGACCAAGAAGTCCTGATGTAAGGAAGGGCCCGACCTAGGGAATGGTTCAGTAACCACTCAACAAAACCTGTTGGTGGACCACACCCATGAGTCTGATGTACTACAGCTTAAGCAGGCCATTCAGCGGGATGCTACTGTTGAGGTGATGGATTCATCCTAGTCAATGACTGCTGTGCTAAAGGGCCTGAGATGGGTATCCCTCCTACCACTACAACATAAATTAATTTTAGCGATGCCAAAATGCGTCACTAATGCATCGCTAAACTGACTTTAGCGACGCATTAGCGACACAATTATGGCATCGCTGCAAGTCTCATCATAGAATGAATTTTGTCGCAGTTGCATCGCTAAATAACGACTCTCAGCGACGCATACGATTGCGTCACAATATTGCGACACCAGGTCATTGTATCGTAATATTTAATAATAATATTTTAGAAATATTAGCGACATAATTTCAGTCGCAATGCATCGCTAATTAATTTTTTTTAAATATAAAATATTAAAATTAAAACAGTTAAATTTAATATTGTGACGCCAAGACGTTGCATCAATTTTTAATAATAATATTTTAAAATTTTAGCGATGCAATTTCAGTTACTAATGCGTTGCTAATTAATTTTTTTTAAAAAATAAAAATATTAAAAATTAAAATGATTAAATTTAATATTGCGACGCCAGTTCCTTGCATCGTAATATTTAATAATATATTTTAGAAATATTAGCAATGCAATTCCAGTTGCTAATGCATCGCTAATTAATTTTTTTAAAAAAATATAAAATATTAAAAATTAAAACGGTTAAATTTATAAAAATATTGATCGAAACACTAATATTAATCGAAACATTCATCATTAAATTTCTAAAATAATTAATATATTAAAATTTTGAAGTTTCTATGTACAACACATAAAAAGTAAAGAAAAAATACATCAAGAATCCCCACTATCACGATCACGTGGTGGCTGAAAACCCTGTGACATGCGGCTAACCAAATCCTGCATGTGACGCATCTACTCTCTTATGTCAGAAAGCTCGTGCTGAAGGACTTCTGTGCACTAGTTGAACTCCTGCTGAATCTCCTGCCGAACGTCCTGCCGAACCTCCTCCGTAATCGATCTCCGAATGTCCTCTAAACGCTCGACATGAATATCGCCAGAATAGCGCGAACTGAAGGCCTGATGGGAAAAATATGCAGAAGCTCTAGTGCCTAGACTATAGACCATGCGGTCTCGCGGCTGGGCACCAACATCCTCCAAAAACACACGTCGACTCTCCTCTGATGAGAGTTTGATGGGCGGTCCCCCATTAGTGGAGTCGACTTGTGATGCCTGGGACTGAAGCTCCTCGACTCGTGCCTTTGAATTATAAAATCAACAATAAATGAATCAATAAATTTCTCTAAATAAAATTTTAGAAATTAAACAGATACAATATAAAGCTAATTTATTACCACAACCTCTCGTGATCGTGTATCAACCCAGGAACCGTTCCTCCTGGTGTGTGTTGCCCTAAATAGACGAAACTCACCAGGATCTCCGCCCTCCTGTTCAAACTACACCAACAGAAAGAAAAATTGATATAAATATAAGTATTTGTAAATAACTAAATTAGTAATTAAAGTATTTATGTTTTCTTATACGGTGTCTGTGCTCCTGAATCGAAATGGACCCCGCAGTGTGGCAGGAGATACCCATGCCAGGACCGCCCCTATCGGATCGACAGTTTGTGCTGGCTAATGCGGACCTCCTGCGCCAGCCATCAGACTGCCACGCCTGCTGTCACTTATGCCAAATACCCTCCGGTACATGCGTAGGATGCTCACCCGATGCCCTCCAATGATGAAGCATGTCGGAGTATCGGCGTGCCGTAAGAGCATTCCATGCTGCTCTAATGGCATCATGGATGGTAGGGTCCCATGTATACTTTTTCTGCATTGAAATAAATAGTTAGTTTTAGAATTTATTAATATTAAGAAATTTTATATCAATGATAAATTGTATTTAATTAGTTTACCTGAAACTCTGAAAAATAAAACTCCCTCATGGCTGCAGATACATGGCGCCAATCGTAGCCACTTGGATCAGCACGCCTCTGAAATATGGAGCTGATCTGGCTCGATACATGATGTTGCTCAATAAATCTGTTAGAAAAATACATGTTTGTAAGTAATTGACTTAAAAACATAAACGATATATTTATAATTAGTATATACTTACAACCCATGAGCATCCAATCCAAGTACGGTGCGGCCGACGGTGGAAGAACTCTCGGAGGTATGTGCCGATCGATTGGATGATAATACTAATGCAGGATCACCGCCGATGGCTGAAGAGATCGGAGGCTGTGCGATGTGTGGAGATCCGAACTCTCCATCTCCAAAGCTCATGGGATCTGATGCAGCAGGGCTACGTCTCTGCTCACTTCGTCTATTGCCGGTAGATCTACCTCGGCCCGTCATACTGAAAATACTAAAGATTCATGAATGTAATTACGATTAATGATTGAATATGTAAAAATATAACATTTATAAAAATAAATTGAATTTGAAAAAACCTCTATGTTTAGTCGGTTTCATTTGTTTCGTGAAATGTTGGTTCAACATCCGATGCCGTATCGGACTGCGATTCAGTTTCATTATCATCGAAAGAAAACCAAACATTTGGATCCTTAATTTCTTGGACATCACCATTTGGATCTCTAAGTGATGTTTCAGGAGCCCTTATGTCATCCTCAATTGCATGCATTTCCATCTCATCCTCTTAAAATGCAGGGCACTCGGCTGATTGACTTGATGAACTCTCGTTTAATACGATTGTTGAACGTGGGACGATTTTAGAAACAGCCCACCAATCATGCTTGTCGTTGCGCAAACTTGGATATCCGCAGTAAAACACTTGCTGAGCTTGGGATGCAAGGATGAATGGTTCATATTTCTGCAATCTTCGTCGATGGTTCACTTTAACTAGATTGTAGTCGTTATGAACCCTTTTGCCCACAGGAACTGTCGGATCGAACCAATCGCAACAAAACAATACGGTTTGTTTAATAGGCCAATCGGGATATTTAACTTCAACCACCTCTACTAACTTTCCATAATAATCCTGCATATTTGCTCCAACACTTTCTCCATTAACACACCCACCCCAGTTCTACGTGCCTCTTGAAGCTGCTAGTCGTTCAATCTAAAATTTGTACCCATTAACAAAATAGCCAGTAGAGGTTGTTATGATCTTCAATGGCCATTGCGATAGACATTTAATGAAAATATTGTCGATTGTGGACCATGGACCATTTACCTATAAATTAATAAGCTATTCACAACCAATTCGAAAAATAAAAGCCATTATTGAAATTGATTGAGTGATACTACTCACAAATTCATAAAACCAGTAAGCGAACTCCATTTCTAACTTCTTCCAAATGGCAACTTAACTGATGTCGGGATTCATTTGTCGTTGTCTATCACAATACTTCCTTATGGGATAATAAGGATTAAAACGTCTGTTAGCAATTAAATATTGTGGTATATTGCAATTTAAATTAGAAGTTCCAATTAAGAATTGAAGTATACTTACTCAATGTATGGATTGACTTCTCTATAGTTCATTAGGATGTAATAATGTGCTGCATTATACTCCATATCGCTAAGATTTCTTGACTTCTGCCCCCCAAATGAACGACCAATACATTTAAAAACTGATATTCTACCATCATTAGGTTCTCCTTCATCCACACATACGTCATCGTTATGACCAAGATTTTATCTCCTCGTGCGGACGTGACTCTCAAAGTAATGCGAGGCAAAAGCTGAAACTTCTTCGACCAAGTGTGCATTGCATATAGAACCTTCAACCCTTGCCTTATTACACACATTATTTTTTAACTTCTTAAGGTACCTATATGTAAAAGTGAGAAAAAAAACCAATTTTGTTGCAATGAAATAATATTTGAAATGTCAACATGTCTTACTGATGTACATATTTACCTCTCGAAAGGATACATCCAGTGATACTGCACGAGACCAGCTATGCTCGCTTCGTATGGCAAGTGAACCGGTAAATGCTCCATTGAGTCAAAAAAATTGGAAGGAAATATTCGCTCCAGCTTGCATAAAATAATTGAAATTTCCTCCTCAAGCCTTACCATGGATGCATAAGTAATGGCTGCGACAGATAACTCCTTGAAGAACAAGCTGAGCTCCGTCAATGCCTTCCAGACATGGTGCGGAAGCAACTTACGAAAAGCTATAGGCAATAACCGTTGCATGAAAACATGGCAGTCGTGACTCTTCATGCCAAACAACTTGAGCTTATGCATGTCCACACACCTACCGATATTTGAGGCATAACCATCTGAAAATTTTAACTCTCTAACCCAGTTACATAAAACTTCTCGTGAATTTCTGTCAAGAGTGTAACAGGCTTTAGGATAGGTCCCGTCGGCACTCATTCTCAAATCACCTCTTCTGCAATACTGATTAAGTTTTTCTCTTGACTTTGCAGTGTCTTTGGTTTTTTCCAGGATGTTTAGCACCGTGTTAAATATGTTATCAAAGGAATTTTTCTCGATATGCATAACATCCAAGTTGTGCCGGATGAGATTTGTGCTCCAATACGGCAAATCCCAAAATATACTTCGCTTCTTCCAGTTATGTTCTTTACATATACGGCCTTTTATTCTATCTGCATATGGTTCCCAAGCATACCTCAACCCTCAATGCTCTATAGTATCAAATATATCCATGCCGGACCTAACCGGTTCAGCGAATTCTGTGGTGCTTTGTTCTTCCGGAAGGCGATCAAGTTATGCCTGTAAGGATGATTTGGAGGCAAGAACTTCCTATGATTATCAAATCATAACTGCTTACCACTCTTCTGCAATGTAAATGCATCCGAATCATACATGCAATGAGGGCATGCCAGACGTCCAACAGTGCTCCAACCAGACAACATTGCATATGCCGGGAAGTCACTTATTGTCCACATCAAAGCAGCTCTCATGATGAAATTCTGTTTCATAGAAATGTTGTAGGCTATGACTCCTGTTTCCCACAACATTTTCAATTCGGCCACCAACGGTTGCAGGAAGATATCAATCTTTTCCTTTGGATTTGATGGTCCTCGAACCAAAACTGTCAAAAACATTGCAGTATCTTTCATGCACTTCCATGGAGGAAGGTTATATACAGTCAGTATCACAAGCCAACATGAATACTGTTGCCCCGCTTGACCAAATGGTTGGAAGCCATCGGTACAAAGACCTATTCAAGAATATTTTTGTGATATATTATTCTGCTATTAATTATCATCGATAGTTTACGTTGAAAATTTAGCAGCATTTTCCCATATGTTCTTCTAAATGTGTAGCATATATGCCACACTAGGAGAACGTATGAGCAAATACAAACCGCGATCTTAACCAACGATGATTAATAGCAGACTAATATCGTAAAAAATATTCTCGAACTGTCCACCAGGACAATTTGAGAAACGGGTCTAAAGGTTATAGTGCTGTGAGAAATAATATGGAAATTCAAAGATAATCGAACTTATGCTTGTTATTCATAAATTCTTACCAATTATACCTATATAGGAATAGTATTCTATATATAATCACTGACTTCTTAAGATTATTATGTCCAATATAAATGTATGTGAAGACTAAAACATAAATCATTGAACTACTAATTCGGTGCTGAAAATTAAATAAAACTACAACAAGATTTTCATTCTAGCATTACATAATTTAATGCATCATTCAATTTGAATCAGAATGTAAATAATCAAGACATAACAATTGTAAATAACTACAAATGCACAAATATTATTGCATAAACAGCTATAAAGAAATAAATAACAATAAACTTTAAATATTAATCTAATGCATCGCAGAATGTAAATAATCAAGACATAACAGGACAGGCTGGCCACGTGGTCGGGCGGAATGGCCATGTGGCCGGGCAGTGGCCACGTGGCCGGGAGCACCATGCCCGCCCGCCCATTATTTTAAAATTAGAACCCTCATAATATTACTATAGAGGTTCTCTAAATTTAAGTGATATAATAATATGATCCAATAAATTATTAAAAATATAATATCAAAACAACTTACTAGTAATACTTTTTATAATATTAAATAATTAATTTAATCAGTAAAATTGGTTATGCAAAATATTTTGTAATATTATAAAATATTAATTTATAAAAATTATTTTTATTAATTAAAAAATAGCCGAATGGGACTTCTATGAGGGCTCAAAATTATTTTTTTTATCCTGCCCGTGGATCGGCCACCGTGGCCAAGCCGCGGACGATAACCACCCGGCCAAGGCCGTGCGCGGCGACGACGGACACTGCCGTGGCTAGCAAGAAAGGTGGGGAACCCCTTTATATTTTTAATTATTTTTTTCATGGGAGGGGTTGGAAAAAAAACCCCTTTTGTTTTTATATATAAAATAATATGATCGAATAAATTATTAAGATTATAATATCAAAACAACTTACTATGAATTTTTTTATATTATTAATTAATTAATTTTGATTGAAAAATTAGTTATGCAATATATTTAGTAATATTATAGAATATTATTTATAATAAATTTTTGGTATTAATTAAAAATTAGTTATGCAATTTTTTGTATTATAAAATTTTTATTTATAATAATTTTTATTATTTTATAATAAACAATATATTTTGTTTTAAAACTATTATTTTATAATTTTTTTGTATTTTCTAATAAATTTTGTAATATTATAAAATATTATTTTATAATAAATTTTTTTAACCGGTGGCCTGGCCACCGTGGCCAGGCCATGACCGTGGTTGCCGGCCATGGCCACGGCCGTGGCCGGAAAGGACGGCCACGGCCGTGGCCGTCGCCGGCAATGATAGGGGGTGGAGAAACCCCCCCCCCCCCCATTTTTTTAACGGTGGTATGGCCACTGTGGCTAGGCCATCGAGTTGCCGGCGGCAACGACGGCGACGACCATCGCCATGGCCCGAACGGGAGCCCCCCCCAGCCTTTTTTTTAACGGTGGCCTGGCCACAGTGGCCAGGCCACCGAGTTGCCGGCCACGGCCGTCGCCGTGGCCGGAACAAGAGGGAGTTGGGGGGCAGGCGGTGGAAAAAAACCCCCTCTGATGGAAAAACCCCCCTCTGATACCTATTTTATTTTATTTATTTTTTTAAGGGGAAGGGGGTGGGGGGGGAGGGAGGGAGGGAGAGAGGGGTACCTGAAAGTCGTTGGGTGCCAGAAAGCCGCCGGAGAGCCGGAGAAGAGGGAGGAGGAGAACGGAGACGCCGGCTGGGGAGGGGGGGGGGGGTTGGGCTCGTTCGAAGGAAGAAGAAGAGGGGGGGTTTTAATGAATTAGGATTAGCGATGCATAATTGCGTCGCTATTATGCGTCGCTGATTGCGTTGCTAAATTGCCGCCAATAGATATTTTGGCGAGAAATTAAAGATGCAATAGATTTGCATCGCAATATTGTGATGCATTGTATATGCGTTGCAATATTAGTTTATTAATTTAAAACTAATATTGCGACACATTCATTATACGTCGCAATATTGCGATGCATATATAATGCATTGCAATATTACTTTTAAATTAGTAAACTAATATTGCGATGCATTTGTTATGCATCGTAATATTGCGATGCATATACAATGCGTCGCAATACTAGTTTTAAATTAGTAAACTAATATTGTGACGCATTGTATATGCGTCGCAATTTTGCGACGCAAAAATGGTGTATCGCAATATTAGTTTACTTATTTAAAACTAATATTGCGACGCATTATATATACATCGCAATATTAGTTTACTAATTTAAAACTAATATTGCGATGCATAATGAATATGTCGCAATATTAGTTTATTAATTTAAAACTAATATTGCGATGCATGTATATGCATCACAATATTAGTTTACTAATTTAAAACTAATATTACGATGCATATAAAATGCGTCATAATATATTTTAAAAAATTAATTTAATAATATTTATTTTATTAATTAATTATTATAGTTTATTATATTTAATATTATAAAATGATAATTTAATATATTGATATATTTAATTTTTGATTCGATGGTTGCGATCGATCCAAGCCATGATCCCGATCGGCGATGATTGATCGGACCGTTGCAATCTATTCGATCGTTGAGGATCCGACGATTGCGATTGATCCAAGCCATGATCCCGATCGGCGATGATCGATCCGATGGTTGCGATCCATCTGATCGGCGATGATATCCGACGGTTACGATCCATCCAAGCCATTATCCTGATTGGTGATGATCGATCCGACGGTTGCGATCCATCCGATCGGCGATGATATCCGACAGTTGCGATCGATCCAAGCCATGATCTCGATCGGCGATGATCAATCAAATGGTTGCGATCCATCCGATCGGCGACAATACGACGGTTGCGATCGATCCAAGCCATGATCCCAATCGGCGATGATCGATCCGATGGTTGCGATCCATCTGATCGGCGATGATATCCGATGGTTGCGATCGATCCAAGCCATGATCTTGATCGGCATTGATCGATCCGATCGTTGTGATCCATCCGATCGGCGATAATACGATGGTTGCGATCGTTCCAAGCCATGATCCCGATCGGCGATGATCGATCCGATGCTTGCGATCTATCCGATCGGCGACGATATCCGACGGTTGCGATCGATCCAAGCCATGATCCCGATCAGCAATTATCGATCCGATCATTGCGATCCATCCGATCCGCGATGATCCGACGATTGCGATCGATCGAAGCCAGGATCCCGATCGGTGATGATCGATCAGACCATTGCGATGCATCCGATTGGAGATGATCCGATGGTTGCGATCGATCCGAGCCATGATCTTGATTGGCGATGATCGATCGAACCATTGCGATCCATCCGATCGGAGACGATCCGACGGTTGCGATCGATCGGAGCTATGATCCGGATCGACGATGATCGAACGGACTATTGTGATCCATTCGATCGATGACGATCCGACTATTGCGATCGATCCAAGCCATGATCCCAATCAGTGATGATCGATCGGACCATTGCGATCCATTTGATCGGCGATGATCCGACGATTGCGATCGATCCAAGCCATGATCCCGATCAGCGATGATCGATTCCGATCATTGCGATCCATCCGATCCGTGATGATCCGATAGTTGCGATCGATCGAAGCCATTATCCCAATTGGCAATGATCGATCGGACCATTGCGATGCATCCGATCGGAGACGATCTGACGGTTGCGATCGATCTGAGCCATGATCCTGATCGGCGATGATCGATCGAACCTTTGCAATCCATCCGATCGAAGATGATCCGATGGTTGCGATCGATCGAAGCTATGATCCAGATCAACGATGATCGATCAGATCGTTGTGATCCATCCGATCGGCGATGATCCGACGGTTGCGATCGATCCAAGCCATGATCTCGATTGGTGATGATCGATCGGACCGTTGCGATGCATCTGATCGGAGCTATGATTCAGATCGGCGATGATCGATTAGATCATTGTGAACCATCCGATCAGCGATGATCCGATGGTTGCGATCGATCAAAGCCATGATCCCGATTGGCGATGATCGATCAGACCATTGCGATGCATCCGATTGGAGATGATCCAACGGTTGCGATCGATCTGAGCCATGATCCGGATCGGCGATGATCGATCGAACTGTTGCAATCCATCTGATCGGCGACGATCCGACGGTTGCGATCGATCCAAGCCATGATCCTGATCGGCGATGATCGATCGGACCATTGCGATCCATTCGATCGTCGAGGATCCAACGATTGCAATCGATCTAAGCCATGATCCCAATCGGCGATGATCTATCCGATGGTTGCGATCCATCCGATCGACGATGATATCCGACTGTTACGATCGATCCAAGCCATGATTGCGATTGGCGATGATCGATCCGACGGTTGCGATCCATCCGATCAGCGATAATATCCGACGGTTGCGATCTATCCAAGCCATGATCTTGATTGGCGATGATCGATCCGACGGTTGCAATCCATCCGATCGGCGATGATATCCGATGGTTACGATCGATCCAAGCCATGATCCCGATTGGCGATGATCGATCTGATGGTTGCGATCCATCCGATCGGCAATGATATTTGACGGTTGCGATCGATCCAAGCCATGATCTCGATTGGCGATGATTGATCCGACGGTTGTGATCCATCCGATCGGCGATAATACGACGGTTGCGATCGATCCAAGCCATTATCCCGATTAGCGATGATCAATCCGATGCTTGCGATCCATCCGATCGCGATGATATCCGATGGTTGCGATCGATCCAAGCTATGATCCCAATCGGTGATGATCAATCCGACAGTTGCGATCCATCCGATCAATGACGATATCCGATGGTTGTGATGATCCAAGCCATGATCTCGATCGGCGATGATCGATCCGATGGTTGCGATCCATCCGATCGACGATAATACGATGGTTACGATCGATCCAAGCCATGATCCCGATCGGTGATGATCGATCCGACGCTTGCGATCCATCCGATCGGCGATGATATCCGGTGGTTGCGATCGATCCAAGCCATGATCCCGATCAGTGATTATCGATCCGATCGTTGCGATCCATCCGACCCGCGATGATCCGATGATTGTGATTGATCAAGCCAGGATCCCGATCAGTGATGATTGATTAGACCATTGCGATGCATCTGATTGGAGATGATCTGATGGTTGCGATCGATCCGAGCCATGATCTTGATCGGCGATGATCGATCAAACCATTGCGATCCATCCGATCGGAGATGATCCGACGGTTGCGATCGATCGAAGCTATGATCCGGATCGATGATGATCGAACGGACTATTGTGATCCATCCGATCGATGACGATCCGACTGTTGCGCTAGATCCAAGCCATGATCCCGATTAGCGATGATCGATCGGACCATTGCGATCCATTCGATCGGCGATGATCCGATGGTTGCGATTGATCCAAGCCATGATCCGAATTAGCGATGATCGATTCCGATCATTGCGATCCATCCGATCCACGACGATCTGACGGTTGCGATTGATCGTAGCCATTATCGCAATCAGCAATGATCGATCGGACCATTGTGATACATCCAATCAGAGACGATCCGACGGTTGCGATCGATCTGAGCCATGATCCTAATCTGCGATGATCGATCGGACCATTGCGATTCATTCGATCGAAGATGATCCGATGGTTGCGAGCAATCGAAGCTATGATCCGGATCGACGATGATCGATCAGATTGTTGCGATCCATCTGATCAGCAATGATTCGACGGTTGCGATCGATCCAAGCCATGATCTCGATCGGCGATGATCGATCGGGCCGTTGCAATGCATTTGATTGGAGCTATGATTCGGATCGGCGATGATCGATTGGATCGTTGCGATCCATCCGATCAGCGATGATCCGATGGTTGCGATCGATCAAAGCCATGATCCCGGTTGGCGATGATCGATCGGACCATTGCGATGCATCCGATTGGAGACGATCAGACGGTTGCGATCGATCTGAGCCATGATTCGGATCGGCAATGATCGATCGAACTATTGCAATCCATCTAATCGGCGATGATCTGACGGTTGCGATTGATCCAAGCCATGATCCCAATCGGTGATGATTGATCGGACCATTGCGATCCATTCGATCGTCGAGGATCAAATGATTGCAATCGATCTAAGCTATGATCCCGATCGGCCATGATCGATCCGATGGTTGCGATCCATCCGATCGGCGATGATATTCGACGGTTACGATCGATCCAAGCCATGATTGCGATCGGCGATGATCGATCCGACGGTTGCGATCCATCCGATCGGTGATGATATCCGATGGTTGCGATCTATCCAAGCCATAATCTTGATCGGCGATGATCGATCCGACAGTTGCAATATATCTGATCGGTGATGATATCCGATGGTTACGATCGATCCAAGCCATGATCCCGATCGGCGATGATCGATTTGA
>UESW01004890.1:181645-203992 GCA_900491605.1 Calamus simplicifolius | reverse complement strand
GGTTGCGATCGATCGAAGCCATGATCCCGATCGGCGATGATCGATCGGACCATTGCGATGCATCCGATCGGAGACGATCCGATGGTTGCGATCGATCCGAGCCATGATCTCGATCGGTGAAAATTGATTGGACCGTTGCGATCCATCCGATCGACGATGATTCGACGGTTGCGATCGATCCAAGCCATGATCCTGATCGCTAAATTTATAATTAATTTTTTAAATTTTTTTTGTAAATGCGTCGCTAATGCATCGCTAAATAGCGACGTAATAATTGCATCATTAAATTAATAAATTTTTAAAATTTTGGGGTTTTGCGTCGCTAATGCGTCGCTATTTAGTAACACATTTTTTTGCATTGCTAAATTAAAATTTTATTTTTTAAATTTTTTTTGATAAATGCATCGCTAATGCATCGCTAAATAGCAATGCAATAACTGCGTCGCTAAATTAATAATTTTTAAAATTTTTTAAAATTAAAAATTAAATTTTTTAATTTTTTTGATAAATGCGTCGCTAATGCATCGCTAAATAGCGATGCATTAGTTGCATCGCTAAATTAATGATTTTTTAAATTTTTTTTTTGAATTTTTGCATTGCTAACGCGTTGCTATTTAGCGACGCATTTTCTTGCATCGCTATATTAACGATTTTTTAGAATTTTTTAAAAATTAAAAATTAAATTTTTTAATTTTTTGGGTAAATGCGTCGTTAAATAGCGACGCATTAGTTGTGTCACTAAATTAACTATTTTTAAAAATTTCTTAAATTTTTGCATCGCTATTTAACGATGCATTTTCTTGCGTCGCTAAATTAACGATATTTTAAATTTTTCTGAGTTTTTGCGTCGCTATAGCGACGCTATTTAGCGATGCATTTTTTCTGCATCGCTAATGGGGTCGCTATTTCTTTTTGTCGCTGAGGCGTCACAATTTGGTTGCAATTTAGTGATGCAAAAATGTGTCGCTAAAATGACATCGCTATTTTAGTATTTTCTTGTAGTGTACCAGTTCTGATGAGGAGATGACAGGGGACAAGATTGAGGTTCCCCTTAATTAAGCCTCTAGATGAAGATACTTATCTGGAATGTGAGAGGAGCTTTGAAATCATTATATCGCTCCTCTTTTGGGAGGCTTCTGTAACTTCATAGTTTTGACATTTGTATTCTGTTGGAGACCCATTTGTTTGGGGCTAGTCTGGCTCGCTTTCGTAGACAGATTTTCAGATCTTGGGTATCTTATGTAGTTGAGTCTGTTGGTCTCTCTGATGGTATTTTGGTACTATGGAGGTATGATAATATTAGAGTGGATGCATTTCATTTCTATGATCAGCAAGTTGCTCTGATCATTTTTAAGGGAAGCTCTGTCCCTTGGCTCCTCTCGAGTGTTTATGCCAGTACTGACTATCGGGAGCAACGCATGCTTTGGGATGAGCTTCAGTCTTTACTTGCCCAAGGATTTTTCTTCCTTATTGTAGATGATTTCAACTGCATTATGGGAGCCTCTGAGAAGAAAGGGGGTAGGCAATCTGCTATATCTATAGGCAGAGCTAAGTTTAGGAGATTTATATCTTCTACTGGCCTATTGGATTTGAGGTTCCAATTCACTTGGTGCAATAATCGGCAGGAATTTGCTAGAGTTTGGAAAAGATTGGACAGGGCTTTGGCTACTTCTAATTGGGCTTCAGCTTTACCCTACTGCCACTATCACTCATTTGTCCAGAATTGCCTCTGATCACTATCCTATTCTTTTATCTACTGATATTGCTTTTCAGCGTGGTCAGCAGTTCAGATTTGAAAAGTTTTGGATATCCTATTCTGCTGCTAGGACCATCATTTCTTAGGTTTGACGATTATCTGTCAGAGAAAATGCTATCTATAGGTTATCTAGGCATCTAGTACTTGCTAGATGCAGGCTCTCCAGATGAAATAGATAGGAGGTAAGGGACATTATGAGGCAAGTTGAGTAGGTTAAATCTATCATTACTACTCTTCAAGCCAAAGAGGATTAGGAGGGCTTTCTTATTAATTATAATCTTTCATCCCTTCATTCCAGTTTGACACTCCATCACTCTCTTCTGCTGGAGCAGAAAACTTTTTGGAGACAAAGGTCCTGGATCCAGTAGATTAAAGAAGGAAACCGTAATAATAGATTCTTTCACCAGGACACTCTAAAATATCGAGTGGTTAACTATATCAGGCGTTTAGCTAATGATGAGGGATATTTTCAGGAGGATGTCCAGGTGATCAGGGATCAGCTTCTTCATTTCTATCAGTCTAGATGGACTGAGTAAATTGGTGATGGGCTCCCTGTCTACCCTATTTTGATCCCCAATAGGATCTCCATGGTGAAAAACAACCTTCTTATCAGGTCGATTACTGCGAAGGATATTCGGATGGCTTTATGGGATCTTGGTGCTGATAAGCCGCTCGGGCCTGATGGATTTCCTTCATTATTCTTCCATCACTATCGGGGTATTTTGGGTCAGAAAGTTGTGTGGGTGAACCAGCTTGTTTTTCAGTCGAAAACTATTTCCTCTGATTGGAATTGGACTTTTATAACCCTGGTGCCTAAATGCCTTGATGCTTCCATTCCTTAGCACTACTGGTCTATCAGCCTTTGCACTACCTTATATAAGGTATGCGCTCGACTCTTGATCTCCCAAATGCGTACGGTTATCCCTCATCTCATTTCTTTGGAGTAGGAGGCTTTCCTTAAAGAGCGTAGCATCACTAATAATGCTATGTTAGCTCAAAAATTCATGCATGACCTTCAGAGAGCCTCTAGTCGTCAGTGCCTCATGGCCGTTAAGCTTGACATGGAGAGAGCTTATGACAGATTGAGCTAGAATTTTTTGTACCATACTCTTCATGAGTTTGGGTTTGAGAAGCTTTTTATTGATTGGATCATGGCCTGTATTCACCGGCCATCTTTATCTATCCTTATTAATGGTGGACATACTGATTACTTCCACTTTGAGGCTGGGTTGAGGCAGGGATGTCCTCTTTCCCCATTTCTATTTATTCTCTCTGCTGATGCATTATCTCGGGCACTATATCAGGCACAACAAGGCTCTTGTCTGGTCCCCTATAGCATAGGCCCTTAGAGGCCCTCACTTTTCCATCTTCTATTTGCTGATGACTGCATTCTCCTAGATAGGGCTATAATTCGCAATGCTACCACTTTTGCCACTATACTTTAGTCTTATTGCCGGACCTCTAGACAAAAAGTTAATATGAGTAAATCCTTGATATGCTTTAGTCTGATGTCGACTCCTACATTAAGGGGGTCTATCATGCAAATCATGGGCATCTCTGTTTAGGCTGACTGGCTATCCTATCAGGGATCCCTATAACAGGAAGGCGGTCAAGGATCTCTGACTTTAGTGACCTTGAGAGGTGAGTCCGCAATCGGCTGGATGGGTGGCAGGTCACTGGATTATCTATAATGGCGATGATTACTCTTTTACGACCGGTGCTTTCTTCTCTTTCTCTTTATCTTTTATCTAATGCTGCTGTTCCATTGACTTGCTTGAGAAAGATTGAGAGATATTTCAGGAACTTCCTCTTGGCCTCGATGCAGGATGGACATGGTGTTCACCTATTGGCTTGGAATATTGTTTACTTGCCAATCACTGAGGGGGGGCTTGGGATCCAGTCCCTCACTGTTAGAAGGAAGGTATTGATTGCTAGGCATGCCACTCGGTTCTTGCTTGATCCGCACTGTATGTGAAGCTCTTTCATGCATGCCAAATACGGAGACTAAAATTCTTTCACTGATCACCAACCTTCTCATGGGCACTCTTTCTTTTGGAAAGAGGCTTGTCGGCATACTTCGGCTATTCTGAATAGCATATGATGGATGATTGGTGATGGAGCCTCAGTGGATGTTGTTCGGGATACATGGATTGCTGACTTTCTTTTATCTCGATGGCCTACTTTTGTTAGCACTGCCATTCTCAATGGGATGAGAGTCATTGATCTTATTCTCCATGATCATTCTACCTGGGCTACGTCTTTGCTGTCCAGCTTCTTTGGGGATGAGCTTTATCGTCACATTCTATCTATTCCTCTCATTCCTGGTCACACCCCCAGCATCAGGGTTTGAAAGAGATCCTATTTGGCTCGTGCTCCTATCATGGACCTCCTGAGGATTTATAGGCCATAGTCCCAGCAGTCGATGGACGTGGCATGGATCTAGCAACTTTCCATTCACCTTAGGGTTCGGCTATTTGTTTGGAAGCTTGCACAAAATTGTCTTCCTACCTGCTCCCTGCTCCCTGCTCTTTGGGCGTGGGTTGGGCATCCAACCCACGTGCCCGTTATGTGGCTGTGAGAAAGAGACGGTTGACCATGCTATCTTCACTTGCTCCAGAGCAAGATAGATTTAGCAGATTTCTGGTGATTGACCTTGGAACGAAGGTGCTGCTTCTCATTGCATCTCCTTTCTAGGCTTGATCACGCAGGATTTGAGGAGAGGCATCTATCAAAGGGATACTACGAGAGCTTACATAACATATCAAGTCTAGTTATCCCAGAACCGGCTTTTGTTTACTGATGAGTCTGCTCCTTTCCATAAGATTATCAGGACAGCCTTCTCCTTATCTGCGGAGTATACTTTTTATCGATCAGTTCTTGATTCTGATAGCCCTAGCCCCTAGGGTTTCCATGCTATGTTGGCAGCGCATCGGCATATGGTCTTTATATTTTGGGATCCCCAACCCCTAGGGTATATCAAAATCAACTTTGATGGAATTGTTCGAGGTATATTTGCAGGATCGGCTTTTAAGATTCGAGAGTCGAATGGTGCGATGTTGGCAGCTGATGGTTTTGGCCTTCTTGATTCCTCGGTGTCTCTTACATAGCTGTGCGCCGCTTGGGCTGATATTTTCTGTGCCATTCATAGCTTGGGTGCCCATAATCTTATTATTAAGGGAGATTCTATTACTGTGATTCGTTGGCTCCGTCAGGACCACTGCGATCACTTTCCTACCAACCTCTTGATTTACGACACTTGATCTATCCTTTAGGGAGTTCACAATGCCCAGATTTGGTGCATCTATTGGGAAGCCAACTCAGCGGTAGACTGGATCACCGTCATAGTGGCCTATCACTCTAGTTTTTTGAGCTGGAAGACCCATGCTGTCCTGTTCTAACCTAAATTTTGTACTTTGAAATATTAGGTTCGATTCACCTTAGATTGATGTGATTACTCATCTGTACCAAAAAAAAAAAAAAAAAAAAAAGCTTGTGTTGTTTAGTGGAGAACCAACTTAGACCATTAAATCCATGTAGTTGATACTTGACGAGCCACCTTGGGAGTCCAAGTTACTTGATCAAGGCCCAGGATATTACACAACCATTGCATTCCTTTCGTCAGAATCTCCTAATTATGTGTGGGTCCACATGTTCGATAGGAACCGTGACATATTCTTGGGTTTGGTTCTTATACCACTTCTCATTGATTTAGAGCTCAAAAACTTTATTGTTTGATTGGGGACCAGCCCAAACTATTAAACTCATGTAGCAATCCTTTTTACTAGTCCATGTTGGATGGTGAATGTTGTTTCAGAGGTGCCTATCGTTGGTCATACGTCCAAAAGCAGCAATTAGATCCTGTTCTCATGATAAAGAGTTAACTCAACAGAAAAATACACACACACAAACACATATATAGATATAGATGTGTGTGGACGTGTGTGTGAACTGGCCTTGCTTGCTTAGGCTACGTAGCAAAGTCAACAAGGTTGACGTGCATTTGTGAACTGGCCTTGCTTGCTTAGGCTACGTAGCAAAGTCAACAAGGTTGATGTGCATTTATAGGCATGAAAAAGTTTCCAAAGAAAGAGTAGTGAGAGCCGTTTACGATAGCCATACTTTTGCATGCATAAGTTTGGCATGAGAAAATGCCTCGGGCTATTCAAAATTGACCCATGCATGCGAATGAGGAGTCCAAATCAACATCAGTTTCCGCACCAATGATACAATACAAGGAAGGATGTGTTGCAGCAAGTGCACAAAAGGGCAAAAAATTAATTATAAAAAAATAAAATTAAAAAAAATATAAAAAATTTATGATGATTCAGTTAAATCGATTTACATTCATTCTAACAAAAATAAGAAGTATTCTATAAAAATAGATAAACTGTATATTTGCATAATTCTTACACTAAATCCTAACTATCTTGCATCCAATAGAATCCTCTCCTCAATCTCTCAATAACCTTTAAGTTATACCGAAGATAAGAGCTACATATGCTTATCTAGATAGAAATCTATAGTGTTTTATATGGATCAAGATTTCTATTATCCAAATTTAAAGAAACATATCAGGCTATATTCATATTAGACTATATCAAATCATATCCATATCGAGCTTATAAACTTCAAGTTAAACTTTAATAAATTTTTACATTTTCAGTTTGAGGTTTATCAAATCAATCATTTTGGAACTCCCTTATCTTTGCCTCGTGCCCTAATATAGAAAGGTGAAAGGTGCAGAGGGTATTGCTAATATAGAAAAATATCCATAAGAACTTGCACAATTTCAAAAACTTTATGGCTTTTAGAATTGGCAATAGAGAGAATATCAGATTTTGAGAGAACAATTGGCTAGCTTCTATTTCTCTAGCCTTTGAACCTTTATGGTTGTGCTACCATGAAATATTCTTTCGTTGCTTCGGTATGGAGTGGTCAAGCACAACAATAAAAATAGTAGGATCCTTTTTCCTCCTCAAAAGCCCTTTAGCTAGAATAGCTTCAGACACTACTTTACTCCATTTGCCCATTGTTACCATTAGACAATTTGGTTTGGAAGCTTTGCTACGATAATAGGCATAGTGGATTCTTTTTAAAAATTTATTAGTTATCATGGACCTTGCTATTGTGTACTTTGAAAAGCCTATGCTCCTAAGAAAGCTAAAATATTTCTTTAATTGGTTCTCTTGAATAAGTCACACCTTTGCTAAGAAAAGATGGAGAGTCAGCAATGCATGTTTATCACCCCATAGTTCGTCTTTTTATCTGGAAGATGATTTGGGATTATCTTTCTACTTGCTCTCTGCTCTCTGGAAGAGGCATGATGATCCTTCCTACGTGTCCGTTATGTGGTACTATGGAGGAGACTTCTGACCGTGCTATCTTTATCTATGGCAGAGCGAGAGTGGCTTGGCAGCTTGTAGGTTATTGTCTATGGGATGAGAGTAATATTCAGTGTTCCACCTCCTTTCTGACGATGATTCGATGGAATATGACAAGAAACTTCGGCCGATCCAGCTCCTTGGCTGCTTATTAGCTTATCAGCTTTGGTTGTCCCGGAATCGTCATATATTTTCTGATGCTATTGATTCTCCTCAGAGGATTATCAGGACAGCTATGTCTCTCTCTGCTGAGTATATTCTCCATCAGTCTGCCCTTAACTCTGATAGCCCTAGCTTCTGGGATTCCCCTGCTGCCTCTGCAGTGCACCGGCGTACGATATTCATTTCTTGGGAACCACTCCACTTTGGCTTGTCAAAGTCAATTTTGATGGTAGTGTTCGTGATTGTCTGGCGGGTTTGGCTTTTATAATCCATGGTTCTGATGGATCTTTGATGGCGGCTGACGGGTTTGGACTCCTTGACATCTCTGTGCTGGCTGCTGAGTTGTATACTGCGTGGACTGGCATTTCCTATGCCATACGCAGCTTAGGTGCTCGTTGGCTTATCATTGGAGGTGATTCTATCACTGTGCTTCGCTGGCTCCGACAGAAAGTGCGCGACTCTTATCTAATCAATCCTATGATGTACGATATACGGTCGATGATTCATCAGGCTGATTTTGTTCAGATTCGGCATATTTACCAGGAAGCTAATTCTGCAGCTGACTGGATTGCTTCCCGGGTCGCTCATCATTCGGGACTATGGTATTGGGTGTTAGGCGATCCGTGCCCATCTATGTTTTTTCTAATTTTGTCTTCTGATATATCGGGCATGACATAACTTAGACTGATCGATCGTCCATCTGTATCCCAAAAAAAAAAAGAGTCAATTGATTATTTGTTTATAATATCTTTATTCTTATAGTTGATCAACTTGGAGGCCTTTGCCGGCTGTTTAGGAGCCTTCTAATATCTATTGTCAGTAGACAAAATGAAGAAGTAGGAGTGCTAATTAAATGAGAAAAAGATTGGGATCAATTCATTATGATACTTTGGTGGCGCGTATGGTGTAAAAGAAATTTAAAAAATTTTCTTAAAAAAAGTTTTTCTAGCATCAGTTATTCATAAAATTATTTCTACCTTTAGTTTAGGAATAAACTTTATCCTAAAAAAATGTCTGAATTCATGTTGGACCTTTTGTAATCTTCTCTCTTACATCTTAATTCCCTCAATCATGTAATTTTTGCTAATTTCATAAAATTTATTAGGAAATTCATTCCTCTCATTATTTGCTTAAAAAAAAGAAAAGAAATGATAAGTACTTGATTCTAGGAAAAAGTCATAATTCTTGCCATTCCACTTTTGTTTACTTTGATGTGGTCAAAAAGTCTCTACAATAAATAAGTTAGGACAAAGTTTTTAAAAATATAAATAAGTTAGGACAGCTACTTCAACTTGTCTACATTTCAACGATGACCACCGTGTGTGGGTCCACTAATCATAGGCATGCAGTGGAAGGCAATGACTGCAGATCCAGAAGTTGACTTTTTGAGTTTTTTTTTGAAAAAAAATCACATTGACTAAAAAAATCAGCTTTGACCTTTTTCTTTTTTCTTTTTAATATTTTGGCTATGAGAATAATCTATCCATCCATAATTTCATGCATCCAATAAAATTTTCATCAATTATAAGGAATATTAGCTATAACCCTTGTTGAGAAGATAATGTTGCAAATGGACCGATCATGGCACATCGGTTATGCCATGTTTGGTTAATGAGTTGACAATATTTTTTTTTCTATTTAATTTGAAGAAGACATCCTTCCTTTCTCTTTTTTTTTTTGGTTACAAATGGACGATCACACCAGTCTAGCGTGAGTCAAGTCCGACATATCAGAGTATAAAATTTGAGATAAAACCAAAGGACAAGCATCACCCAATCTTCAGGATCAGAAACCGGAATGATGAACAACCCAGGCAGCTACCCAATCAGCCGCTGAGTTAGCTTCCCGGTAGATATGTCTTACCTGGACTCTAGTATAGCCTGATGGAGTAAAGATCTGATGTCACATAACATCGGATTAGCAGGCTCAGGGTCGCCGATGTCCTGCCGTAGCCAACGCACCACAATGAAGGAGTCCCCTTCAATAATAAGATGGCGGCTGCCCAGACTACGGATAACATAAGATATGCCAGCCCATGCTGCATATAACTCAGCTAGTGGTACTGACAGATCAAGAGAGCCAAAATCACTGACCGCAATCATCCTTCCTTTCTCTTTACTTTACTTTTGAGGATAATAGATGGAAATCATTTTCAATTTAAATTAGCTTAGCCAAATTCTTGAAAAAAAACGATAATAAGGTTCCACATATAGCTTTTACATCCAATAATTTTGTACGGAGTGCACAAAATGTGCATGGAATAGTAAATTTCCTTTAGCATTCACTGCATGTCACTTTTTGCATAGTTAGCTGAAGAAAATTACATCCAACCTGATCTCTTTTGGTCAAAATTAGATGGCTCTCCTAAAATGCAACCAAGCTATATCACTAACTTGCAGATGCACCCAACCAATTAATTAACAATAAGAATTCATGAAATCTACTCGAAAGGTTTAAGAAGTATATATATATATATGTGTGTGTGTGTGTGTGTGATTTTTTTATTGTGCTTCTCACTATGTAGGTGATGTTGTAAATAATAAAAATTTTAATGATATAAAAGAACTAAGAGCTTGAAAGCATTAAAGGTGGTCTTAAATGGATGAAATTAAAGATTAATTTTCAAAAAAATATTAAAAAAAGTACAACAAATAAACCTCCATATATATATATATATATATATATATATATATATATATATATATATGTATGTGTGTGTGTGTGTGTGTGTGTGTGTCTCATATGTAAAGGATATTTCAAAAATCAAAATTATTTTGAATATATGCTTGATTTTGTATATTAATAAATTTGACATATTAAAAGTGATAGATTTCATATGCCTAATTTTTATATAGACTAATAAATTTAGCACGATAAATATGATAGATTTATAAACTTAATTTTTATATATTGATCAATTAGATGTGATAAAATTAAAGTATTATTTGATTCACTGATCAATTGCTATCATTGATTCTTCATTTCATTTGTAATCCGATTTTGTAATAAATTATAGTTATTTTAATTAATTATTTATTTCTTTTATAGTTCATTCTTAACCTATAAATACCCTCATGCATTAAGCTTTAAATAGAACTTTCCCCTGTATGCTATCTTTTGATTTTCTCTTATCTTTGTTTTCGCGTTTGTCATCAGTTTTCTTTCCTCATCTTGAGAAGTAGATTTGAGTAAGCATATATGTCTTTACATTATTAGAATATATATGCTTGCAAAGTCCAATTGTTATATCATGAAGGATAGGTTATCATTATTCAAATAATTATCTTTAAATAACTTAATTTATTCTTTAAGGACAGTGACCACACATTTCAACCGATTGATAAGTATCTCTTACTAACCATATTGATAGCTTTGCTAGATATATTCCTGTAGTATTCCGTTTAGTAAATGATCCTATTTTATTGCAATATAGCTTAATCTACGCCATCCAATAGTTAATAAGTAGTAATGAAATCTCTTAAATAGTGTTAAACGCTTAAACGCCTACTTTGATGGGAGTAGGCGGTGAAAGGGAGTTAAGATATCTCTTTAAATAGAGATCCCTTCTAAGGCTTTCGATAACAAAAAAATGTCATAGGAAGAAAACAAAAAGAAGCCAAAGAGATTGGGTCCCTGATCAAGATTCCGAAGTACTCAATCAAGGTTCCCCAAGCAGTAGATCAAGGTTCCCAAGCAGTAGATCAAGATCCCGAGAGGTAGATCTGCAGCTGATTCAGATCAAAGCGGTAGATCAAGATCCCGAGAGGTACAGCTGATTCAGATCGAGAGGAAGATCAAGAACCTTACCCTCATCTAGAAGAAAATCAACAGCAATGGCTAGAGGTATTTATCGATCTTGACTTGCTTTATTCTCATAATAAATATATATTAAATTAAGTCTATCATTTGGTATCAGAGCATTTAAACCTCTGCCTTATTTTGTGAGTGTTTCATCAAGGTTATTCTTTTCAAGCAATTTATGCCGCGTGTTTTCTGTTTTATTTTTTTTGGATCTCAGGTTCGATTTTTGTTCACGGAACTAAGCAGAAACCGTCAAACTGATTTCAGGTTCCAATTTTTGCGGAAACAAAACGTGGCCTCTTCCTCTTCTTTTAAAGATGTTCACATTAAAGGAAAGAATTTCGTGCATTTTCGGTTTTATCGCATCATTGATTTTTTGGGTTTCTCTTTGGCATTAAAAAAAAGCTTGCGGAGATCTCAGGTTCAAATCTACTTTTTTTCTTCTGTTGTTCCAATTTTTCTTGGTCGTTCCGATTTTCTTCCGTCAGGTTTGATTTTTGCTCATGGAACTTTGAATGGAGCGGAAACGCAAAGAAAGAAAAAATAGTGGAAACGTGGCTTCCATAACCACATGTTTTCAATTTTCTCAGCTATGGTCTTTCGGTTTTTTTCATGGGATTTCAAATCAGATTGGATTGGTTAAAATTTTAAATGCATGCTATTATATGTTTAATATTATATCATGTGATATGATTGGTTTTATCATTTATTTCTTGAGTTTAAATTTTTGTATTAAAATACACCTCCTGAGTCTCTATGTCTACGGTGTTTTGCATAGACTGGCCCAAGGGAATAATGAGCTACGACAGGACGTGTTTTAATTGACAAAATTTTTTCTTAAGATGATAATTTTAAAGTTCATTAAATAGATAATTGATATATTGTCTCCTGTTTTGCATATTAGATTTATTATATGCATGAATAAAATTATATTTAGTGGTAGTGTGAAAAATCACAGTGCAAATCCTTTCAAGGTTTGATTGATCAATTGGTGTCTAGAAAAGTAAAGAGATTATGGTTACTTAATTGGTTCCGTTGACTGACCTAAGGAAAGTAACGGGGGACCCCCACTTCTTTTTCACTGGCCTGGCCAATTTGATTAATTCAGATCTTGATTTGGAAATGTTACGTTGATTAAGATCACTACCTAATAATCATGCTAAATTGGTTAATCTATATGCATATAATGGGGTTCAAATGTCATGTGATCAATATGATTTTGATTAATTGAGAAGTAGCCACAGTATCTTTAATTAATCAGAATTATATATTGAGTTGCAAAGATCATATAAGGTTAGATGACATTAATTATGATTAATTATATTAATGCAATGAATCTTATCCCACATGAATTTTTATTGCACTGATATAATTAATTAGGATGGGATAACAAATTATTTTCTTAATTACCCACACGAATTAAGAAAGGAATATAATTTGTTAGTCACATCATTAAGTTAATGAGTCTATTTAAGTATAATAACTTAGCCCACAGGTAGTTATTATATTATTGATTCATGTTATTGCATGTTTACATTGGTAAGACATGACATCAAGTTATATGCCTCAAATTCAGTTACATGAACATGATTTTTATTTTTATGCAGCTATTTTGCCTATTAATATTTCTGATATGAAATGTGATGTTCCCAATTTAAGTGGTGATAATTATAAATTATGGAAGGAGAGAATTCTTCTTCAATTAGGGTGCATGGATTTGACTATGCTATAGGATGAATCACATTCGGTTATATCTACTAGCACTCAGGCTGAGATTGCTGCGTATGAACGATGGGAGCGATCCAATCGCCTCAGTATGATGTTCATACATACTAAGATTTCTGCTAGTATACGTGGTTCAATTCCTGAGTGCAAAAATATCAAGGAACTTCTGAAGGCTATTGATACATAATTTGAGTCTTCAGATAAGGCACTGGCTAGCACCCTAATAACAAAATTGTCATCAATGAAGCTCACTACTGTTGGAGGTGTGCGTGAGCACATTATAAAGATGAGGGACATTGCGGCTCAGTTAAAATCCCTAGAGGTTGAGATGTCAGAATCTTTCTTGGTGCACTTTATTTTGAGCTCACTCCTACAGCAGTATAGTCCCTTCAAAATATATTACAACACACATAAGGACAAATGGTCAATTAATGAACTTCTAACCATGTGTGTTCAAGAGGAAGGGAGGCTGATTTTAGAAATGGAAGAAAGTGCATATTTAGTCACTCAGAGAAAGACTAAAGCTCCCAAAGTCAA
Organism: Calamus simplicifolius; assembly: GCA_900491605.1. Lineage (NCBI taxonomy): Eukaryota > Viridiplantae > Streptophyta > Magnoliopsida > Arecales > Arecaceae > Calamus > Calamus simplicifolius. The sequence continues at coordinate 190,630 of UESW01004890.1, read as the reverse complement.
ACGCAAAGGAAAGGGTAAAGTATCCATCCATACAGAAGACAAGAAGGAGTCCAAGTGCTTCTTTTGCAAGAAGAAAGGGCATATAAAGAAAGATTACCTCAAATTCAAAGCTTGGCTTGACAAGAAAGGTACTCTAACCTCATTCGTATGTCATGAATCCAATTTGGTTATATGTCATAACACATGGTGAATTGATTCTGGTTCTACAATCCATGTTTCAAATACCTTGCAGGGTTTTCTAAATCAAAGGAAACCATTGGGAAGTGAACAAAGCATCTATTCAGGAAATAAGATGGGTTCACATGTAGAAACGATTGGGACGTGCAGACTTATTTTAGATTCTGGTTTTGTTTTGGATTGGAAAAGATATTTTATATTCCAAGTTTCTCTAGAAATTTGATTTCAGTGTCAAGGCTTGTACCAGCAAGATATTCCTTTAATTTTAATAAAAGCTCTGTTGATTTATTTTATAAATCTAAGTTTATTGGGAATGGTACATTGTCCGGCAATCTTTTCAAATTAATTTAAAAAATAATACTTCCTATAATGTGATGCACGCCCAAACTGGTATGAAAAGATGTGTTATGAATGAGAATTCCTCTATTTTGTGGCATCAGAGATTATGTCATATCTCCATTGAGAGAATTAAAAGATTAGTAAAAGATGGAGTACTTGATACTCTTGATTTTACTGATTTTGGCACTTGTGTGGACTGCATAAAGGGAAAGCAAACTAACAAGTCCAAGAAAGATGCCAAGAGAAGTTCAGAAGTACTGGAGATCATACATACGGATATCTGTAGCCCAGATATGGACTCGTATGGTCAGAGATACTTCATCTCATTTATTGATGACTATTCACGATATATGTATCTCTACCTGCTTCATAATAAGAACAAAGCATTAGATGCCTTTAAGGTATTTAAGGCAGAAGTAGAGAAACAATACGGAAAGCAAATTACGATCGTGAGGTCAGATAGAGGTGGAGAATATTATGGTAGATACACTGAGAATGGACAAGCACCTAGTTCGTTTGCTCGGTTTCTTGAAGAAAATGAAATTATTGCACAATACACCATGCCAGGGTCTCCTGACCAAAATGGTGTAGCTAAAAGGAGAAATCAAACATTATTGGACATGGTAAGGAGCATAATTGTCAGCTCCAACCTACCTAAATCCTTGTGGACTGAAGCTCTTAAAACAACTGAGTATATATTAAACCGGATTGCAACCAAGGCTGTTTCCAAAACGCTATTTGAGTTATTTAAAGGTTGGAAACCAAGTTTGCAATATATACGTGTTTGGGGATGCCATCTGAAGTAAGAGTTTATAATTCACAAGAAAAGAAACTAGACCCAAGGACTATTAGTGGATATTTTATTGGATATGCTGAGAAGTCCAAGGGTTATAGATTTTATTATCCATCTCACAGCACTAGGATTATGGAATCAAGAAATGCAAAATTTCTTAAGAATGACTTGATTAGTGGGAGTGATCAATCTCAGTATTTGGCTTCATCTGAGAGAGATTATTCAGATATTCCAGCTTTTACTACAAGTGAGGGATTGGTTGTTATTTATAGCACTCCTCAAACTCAAATAAGTGCTCAACAATTAGTCATTGAAATTTCACAAGCTGATGATAATCTAGAAGATCATGTTGTTCAACAACAACAATCAGTTGTGCAAGATACTCCTCAAGAGGTCATTGACACAACACTAAGAAGATCAACTAGAATAAGGAAATCAGTAATTCCTAGTGATTATATTGTGTATCTACATGAATCTGACTATAACATTGGAGCCGAAAAATGATCCTAAAACGTTTTCACAAGCCATAAGTTCTAAGGAATCAAACTTGTGGTACAATGCCATGAAGGATGAGATGGAATCTATAACATCTAATCGAGTCTGGGATCTTGTTGAATTGCCTGATGGTGAAAAAGCCATTGGATGTAGATGGGTCTTTAAAATAAAGAAAGACTCGCAAGGCAACATTGAAAGATATAAAGCAAGACTCGTTGCCAAAGGGTTCACTAAGAGGGAAGGAATCGACTACACGAAGATATTTTCTCTTGTATCCAAGAAAGATTCTCTTCGAATAATTATGGCATTGGTAGCTCATTTTGATTTTGAGTTACATCAAATGGATGTGAAAACTGCATTTCTTAATGAAGATCTAGAGGAAGAGGTTTACATGAAATAGCCTGAAGGATTTTCCTCTGGTGATAGTGAGCATTTGGTTTGTAAGCTTAAGAAATCAATGTATGGATTGAAACAAGCCTCACGTCAGTGGTATTTAAAATTTCATGATGTGATCTCTTCCTTTGGTTTTGAAGAGAACATCATGGATCAATGTATACCAGAAGGTTAGTGGGAGCAAAATTTATTTCTTGGTCCTATATATGGATGGCATTCTACTTGCAACCAATGATAAAGGGTTGCTATATGAGATGAAATAATTTCTCTCCAAAAATTTTGATATGAAAGATATGAGTGAAGCATCTTATGTCATTGGCATTAAGATTCATAGAGAAAGATCTCGAGGCATTTTAGGATTGTCTCAAGAAACTTATATCAATAAAGTCTTGGAGAGATTTCAGATGAAAAATTGTTCACCAAGTGTTGCACCTTTAATGAAGGGTGACAAGTTTGCTTTGAACTAGTGCCCTAAAAATGAACTTGAACGAGAACAGATGCACAACATTCCATATGCTTCAGCTGTTGGAAGCCTAATGTATGCTCAGGTTTGCACAAGACCTGACATTGCATTTGCAGTAGGAATGTTGGGAAGATATCAGAGTAATCCAGGTTTAGACCACTGGAGAGCTGCTAAAAAGGTCATAAGGTATCTTCAAGGGACCAAGGACTACATGCTCATGTATAGACGAACTGATCATTTGGAGATAGAGGGTTACTTAGATTTGGACTTTGCTGGCTGCGTTGATTCTCGAAAATCAACATCAGGATTTATATTTATGCTAGCTGGTGGAGCCATATCATGGAGGAGTACAAAGCAGACCTTGACTACTACATCTACTATGGAAGCGGAGTTCGTTGCTTGTTTTGAGGCTACATCGCAAGGTGTATGGTTGAAGAGTTTTGTCTTAGGGCTTAAAATTGTTGACTCTATTGCTAGGCCAATTAAACTGTACTGTAACAATTTAGCTGCTGTATTTTTGGCTAAAAACCATAAGAGTGGTAGTCGAAGTAAACATATCGACATTAAGTATTTAGCCATAAAAGAACGTGTTAAAAAAAACGAAGTGATCATAGAACACGTTAGCATCGAATTGATGATAGCTGATCCTTTGACTAAAGGCATGCCAATTAAGAATTTTAAGGATCATGTGATACGAATGGGAGTTGGTTCCATGATATAATTGCATGGATAACAATTTGTACAAAGAAACTCTTATTTCAATTATTTGTTTATTTCTCATTCAGGTGTACACATTATTTGACTTTCGAGAAATGACAAACTTTTCTTTTGGACTCTGAATAAACATATGGTTTATTCATTATGTTATGTTGTCACATTTGGAATAGTGGTAAAGAAATTGAATGCATTGTAATACATAGAAGATAATACTCAATTATAGAGGACCTATCGCTATGATTCATGTATTTGGTTTCTTGTTCAGTTTTGAGAATTGTAGATTAAGATAAAATATACGGACCAAGTAGGAGAATGTAGTATCCTGTTTAGTAGATGGTCCTATTTTATTGCAATATAGCTTAATCGTCGGATAATTCTCTACGCCACCCACTAGTTAATAAGTGGTAACGAAATCTCTTAAATAGTGTTAAACGCTTAAATGCCTATTTTGATGGGAGTAGGCGGTAGAAGGGAGTTAAGATATCTCTTTAAATAGAGATCCCTTCTAAGGCTTTTGATAACAAAAAAAATGTCTTCGGAAGAAAACCAAAAAGAAGCCAGAGAGATTGGGTCCCTGATCAAGATCCCGAAGTACTCAATCAAGATTCCCCAAGTGGTAGATCAAGATCCCGAGAGGTAGATCTGCAGCTGATTCAGATCAAAGCGGTAGATCAAGATCCCAAGAGGTGCAGCTGATTCAGATCAAGAGGAAGATCAAGATCCTTACCCTCATCTGGAAGAAAATCAACAGCAATGGCTGAAGGTATTTATCGATATTGACTTGCTTTATTCTTATGATAAATATATTGATCCCATGTTTTTACATATCTGATAGGAATCAATATATTTAAATTAAGTCTATCAATTACAGCATATATTACATCATTGGCAGTATAGTTCTCAACAACCCTGCTTACTTTTCCTAAGTTGGTCACAAGAATTCCAAGACAGAACGTTACTTTTGCACCATAGAGGATAACATAGAGAGAGGACTAATTTCTTTGAACAAGTTCAACAAATCCTTTACTATTAAATTCTTTGAATAGTTTGTCAAAGTAGGAGGACTAATCTCATTTATTAACTTTTTATTCATCTAGTTTAGTTTCTTAATGCATTAACTACAATAAATTGTCGCTATTCAGACGCTAAAATAATTATTTATTAATGTTTTAAAGCATCGAAAAATATTATCTCGATGCTTTTATACGCGAAAGTGAGGGTAGAGATGAAAATTTTCGACGCTTTTCGCGTCGACAACATTTTTTGTTTTTAAAAATAACCGAGTCGAACGGGGGAGGTCCCCTTCTCTTCCGTCTCCTTCGCCGCCGCCCCATTGCCTCGTGCGACCCTCTCCGCCATGACCCAGCACACCAGCATCGCCACGACCCTCCCCTTGTTTTGCCCCTCCCTTCTTTTTGCCAGGTCAATCCAGTTCAAATTTACTAGCAAAAGTTACAGGAATTAACGAAAGGAAACAAATAGACTGCTGAAGATGCATCAAACAAATCTCAGAGGTGGACAAATAACTAAGAGAGAATTAATCAAAAGAAAAGGAAAGAAGGGTGTATTCGTGGGTGGCGACCTTGAACTTGGTCCGACCTCTTGGAGGAGAGAGAGGAGCCCATAGCATGGAGGGAAGATCGTTTCCACTTCCAGGAGTTTCCTTGGCTTCCCAAGTTTGTCTTAGGAGCTCGAGAGGTGAAGACGAGAGCAGCGGAGTGGGAGCGTAGCCTCGCTGCAGGCGATGAAAGAAGAGTGGCATGCGTGGATGCGGCCATCCCTCAGCTCCGTTTTTCTTTTGTGATTTGCCACCAAGAGGCGAGCGGCCAGCCATATCAAGCGAGGGATTCCACGACACAACACCTATAGAGATCCTTTCTCAGCCTCCAGTTAGTCTGATTAAGTGATTCAAGATCCGAATTAACCAACATTAGAGAAGAACAGAGAATTTGACTGAGAACAGAGGAAATGATCGCGATTAAATCTAATCTTGATTCTGTTGGGTAATGGGCCAAAATAGGTCATGAAAACCCTAATGGGCCTTGAAAGCCCATTAACCCCTTATGTATGTGAATGAGAAATTGCGGGGACATTTAGTCCCACATCGGAAAGAACAAGGAAGGAAGGTTCACTTATATGGAAACCTCCTCCTTAAGCTTGTATTCCTTCGGTTCACCATAGGAGAGCTTGAGGGTGATGCGAAGCATCATCCGCGCACGCGCACGCACGTATGCGAAGGGCGCAATGGGCGCTTTGTAGGCGCACTTTGCACTTACTATAAATAGGACTAAAGACCCTCTCATTCCAATCATCAATTATCCATTCCGAATTGAATCAAATTCAATTCAGTTCTTCCACTCTCTTAGGCATTTGCATACTTTCCTAAGGATAGTATAACAATAGTGCATTGAAAAGAGAGTTGCATTCTTGGTTCGATTATTTTGGTGAATTGTAGTGCTGCTTTCATCAAAAGGAGACTGTTGTATCCTGGGAGACAATCGTCATACTGACCGTGAGCACCATTGCGGGACGAAATTGTCTTAAGGACATAGAGTATAACTCTAGCCTCAGTCTGATTCAAGAAGGTAGCCACCATCTGCCACACAATACAGACAACAATCTTAAGACAATTTCTTCCGTCCTCCAGAAGTGCTGCTGCAGATGGCTACCATGCATACATCCGTTCAAGCCGAGAAGCCGGAGAAGTTTACCGGCACTGACTTCAAGAGGTGGCAACAGAAGATGCTGTTCTACCTCACAACTCTGAATCTAGTCAGAGTATTGAATGAAGATCCGCCTGTCCTGAAGGAAGGGGAGACCGACAAGCAAGTCATTGCTGCGGTGGAGGCATGGAAGCACTCAGACTTCCTTTGCAAGAATTATATACTCAATGGTCTGGACAATACCCTGTACAATGTGTACAGTAGTATTGCTACTGCCAAGGAGTTATGGGCATCCCTAGATAAAAAGTACAAGATAGAGGATGCTGGACACAAGAAATTTGTGGTTGGAAGGTTCCTAGACTACAAAATGGTCGACCACAAAACAGTTATGGAGCAAGTTCAAGAGCTCCAGATCATCCTGCATGAGATACATGCAGAGAGAATGTCTCTTAGCGAGTCATTTCAGGTAGCAGCTATCATAGAGAAGCTACCACCATTATGGAAGGACTTCAAGAACTACCTGAAGCACAAGCGAAAGGAGATGGGACTTGAAGATCTTATTGTCCGCCTAAGGATCGAGGAAGACAATAAAAGCCAAGACAAAAAGACAGGAGGACAACCTGCAGAACCAAAGGCCAACCTCATAGAAGGAAGAAAGAAACACAAGTTTCCAGGCGAAGGTTTTAAACAGAAGAAGGGCAACCCAAAGAAATATAAATTCAAGGGAAAGTGCTTTGTTTGTGGTAAGCAAGGACACAAATCCAAGGACTGCCGTTTCAAGGATAAAGAAAAGAAAGGTCAACATGACTGAATCCCTATCCAAAGAGATATCCGAGATGATGCTGTCAGCAGTTGTATTTGAAGCAAACATGGTTGACAAAGCAAATGAGTGGTACATAGACACTGGAGCTACCAGACATGTCTGCTCTGATAAGAGTATGTTCTCATCATATACTCCTATCAATGGCAGAAATCTGTTCATGGGTAACTCCGCGACATCCAAGATAGAAGGAATTGGCCGCATTGTTATGAAGATGACATCTGGCAAGGAGCTTCTACTAAATGATGTACTACATGTCCCATACATCCGGAAGAATCTTATATCAGGCTCCCTCCTAAGCAAACATGGCTTTAGGATGGTTTTTGAGTCTGATAAATTTGTACTCACAAAGGGGGGTATATTTATAGGAAGGGGTTACTTGAATAATGGTTTATTCAAGGTCAATGTAATGACTGTACATAGAAAACTTGAAATCAATAAAGCTTCTTCTTCTGCTTATATGGTTGACTCTTCTTGTCTATGGCATGATAGATTAGGACATGTAAATTTTAATTCATTACGAAAATTAATGAAATTAGAATTATTACCTAATCATGAAATCGATCCACATTACAAGTGTGAAGTGTGTGTTGAAGCTAAGTTAGCAAAAACACCATTTCCATCAGTTGAAAGAAATACTGAACCTCTTGACTTAATTCACAGTGATCTATGTGATTTAAAGTCAATTCAAACTAGAGGAGGTAAAAAGTATTTTATAACATTTATAGATGATTCAACAAGATACTGCTATGTGTATCTACTAAAGTCTAAGGATGAGGCTTTAGAAGTGTTTAAATGTTATAAGAATGAAGTTGAAAATCAACTTGGAAAAAGGATTAAGGCCATAAGGAGTGATAGAGGTGGTGAATACGATGCACCTTTTGACAAATTCTGTCAAGAGCATGGCATTATTCATCAAACTACTGCTCCTTACTCACCTCAATCTAATGGAATTGCGGAACGTAAAAACCGCACATTAAAAGAAATGATGAATGCTATGTTAATAAATTCTGGTACACCGCAGAATTTATGGGGAGAAGCAATTCTCTCAGCAAATCATATTCTAAACAAGATACCTCTTAAGAAGAAGGATGTTACACCATATGAGTTATGGAAAGGAAAGAAGCCTTCTTATAATTACTTAAGAGTGTGGGGGTGTCTAGCTAAAGTAGCTATTCCGGACCCCAAAAAGGTCAAAATAGGACCTAAAACTGTTGATTGTATATTTATCGGCTATGCACATAATAGTAGTGCATATCGCTTTCTAGTACATAAATCAGATATATCTGATATACAGATAAATACAATCATGGAATCAAGGAATGCAACATTCTTTGAAGATATATTTCCAAGCAAAAGGAAATTAGAAATAAGTTCAAATAAAAGAACTTATGATAATACTGCTAGTAGTAGTCATCAGGATGAATATCCTGAAGATGAACCTAGACGCAGTAAGAGACCAAGAATAGCAAAGTCTTTTGGTCCTGATTATGTAACTTATATGTTACAAGATGAACCTCAGACATTTAAAGAGGCAATGTCTAATCCAGAAGCACCATTTTGGAAAGAAGCTGTCAATAATGAAATTGAGTCCATCATGCATAATCATACCTGGGAGTTGGTTGATCTACCATCTGGTATGAAACCTTTAGGGTGCAAATGGATTTTAAGAAAAAGCTAAAGGCTGATGGATCAATCGACAAGTATAAAGCCAGATTAGTGGCTAAGGGCTTCAAACAGAAAGAAGGTATAGACTTCTTTGATACCTATTCACCAGTAAGTAGAATAACATCTATAAGAATGTTAATCGCTTTGCAGCCATTAACAATCTTGAAATTCATCAAATGGATGTTAAAACTGCCTTTTTGAATGGTGAATTAGATGAAGAAATATATGGAACAACCTGAGGGATTTATTGTTCCAGGAAAAGAAAAGAAGGTGTGTAGACTTGTTAAATCCTTATATGGATTAAAACAAGCACCTAAACAATGGCATATAAAATTTGATAATGTTATGTTATCAAATGGATTCAAAATAAATGAATGTGACAAATGTATATATGCCAAAACCCTGCCTGAAGGGTATGTGATAATCTGCTTATATGTAGATGACCTGTTAATCATTG
>UESW01004890.1:132383-176463 GCA_900491605.1 Calamus simplicifolius | reverse complement strand
GTAAAACTCTTTAATTAATCATGCATATACTCAATGTTTTTGTCATCATCAAAAAGGGAGAGATTGTTGACCCAATTATTAATTTTGATGATTAACAAAAGCCATGAGTATATTCACATTGTTTCTGAAAAATTTATGGAGTGTTTCAGGTATTAAGAAAGTTTAACAATTCAAATATCACTCAAAATTGATATTAAGATAAGTTTCAAATTGTAATTTTCAAAAGTTCAGACCTTGGAGTCGACACCTATAAGTCATGAGTCGACATATGGGCGTATCAGAACAGTTCTCAAAATTCGGCATGGTCGGAGTCGACACATGGATGTCTGGAGCCGACTCCAACCTGAGAAACAGAAGTGTGCTTTTCTGCGTCAGTTCTGGAGCCGACACATGGAATTCGGGAGCCGACACCTGAGATTCGGGAGCCGACACCTAGAATGAGTGGAGCTGACTCTAACATGAGAACATAGAGCATATTTTGGGCCATATTTAGAGTCGACACCTTTTGTTTCGGGAGTCGACACCTGGATGCGGGGAGCCGACACATAACTTTTTGGGAGCCGACCCCTCAACGAAATCTTTTATTATTATTTTTGGATACACGAAGTGGAGCCGACACATAAAAAGTTGGAGCCGACTCCAACTGACAGGAACGGATTTTCAAAGTGTCAGAACGGCCTCCAACGGTAACTTTTTCTCACCTAATCTCTAACGACTATTTTTCTTATGTGTAGGAGCAATCCAAGGACAGATATAAAGGTTAGTTTTCCACCTAATCTCGGATTTAAAAAAAGAAAATCTATAAAAAGGGGAGAACAGACCGTTTAAACAAGAATGAAGAAAAAGAACAAAAAAAACGGGAGAAAGATTAAAAAATTGAGATATTCAAGAGAGCTATTTCAAAAAGAGAAATCTCTGTGAAGCTCGCCCATCTTCTAAAGAAAGATTCAAAAGAAATCTAAGGCATACAAAGTTCAATTTCGGAGGATTTCAAAGAAGGAAAAGAAGAAGCCAAAACCTATTTTTTCATCTTCTCAACAACAAATTTCTAGGTGAAATCTGAGCTGGAGTTGATTCAACCTTTCAAAGGAGAAGAGGAAAAGAAGAAAGAAGCCAAGCCTACATTCAAATTGCTTCAAACAGGCTTTTCTATTCCTTGTCTATTTTTATTGCATATTCGCTCATTTGAGGAGCTTTTGTCATTGTAAATATTAATTGATTTCATTTGTTTGCTAATTCAATTAGGGGGATTGAATTAGTGGAGGTGGTATACCTCAGGTCAAGCTAGATATAGCTTTTGGTTGGGTTTTGTGCTGGTAAGCCCGAAAAACTGGCTGGGTTCGTTGTGATCGTAGGTAAAACAACAAGTTTAAGTTGTGAGCTTGTAAAACAACTCGACTATAATCAAGAGGATTATAGTGTGGACCCAAGTGGAGCTTGGGAGTGGACGTAGGTGTTGGTTACACCGAACCACTATAAAATCTTTGTGCTTGTAGTGTTTTGATCTCTCTCTCTCTCTCTTCTTTAATTGCGCTTAGCTTCGATTAACTCCATTCGCTTGCATACTTTGATATCAATCGATTTAATTTCAAAAGAGTTAAAATTTTTAGAACCCAATTCACCCCCCCTCTTGGGTTGCCATCTGAGCCAACATTGGTCCTACATATGGATGGCATTCTACTTGTTACCAATGATAAAGGGTTGCTATATGAGATGAAACAATTTCTCTCCAAAAATTTTGATATGAAAGATATGAGTGAGGCATCTTATGTCATTGGCATTAAGATTCATAGAGAAAGATCTCGAGGCATTTTAGGATTGTCTCAAGAAACTTATATCAATAAAGTCTTGGAGAGATTTCAGATGAAAAATTGTTCACCAAGTGTTGCACCTATAATGAAGGGTGACAAGTTCGCTTTGAACCAGTGCCCTAAAAATGAACTTGAATGAGAATAGATGCACAACATTCCATATGCTTCAGCTGTTGGAAGCCTAATGTATGCTCAGGTTTGCACAAGTCCTGACATTGCATTTGCAGTAGGAATGTTGGGAAGATATCAGAGTAATCCAGGTTTAGACCACTGGAGAGCTGCTAAAAAGGTCATGAGGTATCTTCAAGGGACCAAGGACTACATGCTCATGTATAGACGAACTGATCATTTGGAGATAGAGGGTTACTCAGATTCGGACTTTGCTGGCTACGTTGATTCTCGGAAATCAACATCAGGATTTATATTTATGCTGGCTGGTAGAGCCATATCATGAGGAGTGCAAAGCAGACTTTGATTGCTACCTCTACTATGGAAGCGGAGTTCGTTGCTTGTTTTGAGGCTACATCGCAAGGTGTATGGTTGAAGAGTTTCGTCTCAGGGCTTAGAATTGTTAACTCTATTGCTAGGCCAATTAAACTGTACTGTAACAATTCAGCTGCTGTATTTTGGCTAAAAACCATAAGAGTGGTAGTCGAAGTAAACATATCGACATTAAGTATTTAGCCATAAGAGAACGTGTTAAAGAAAACAAAGTGGTCATAGAACACGTTAGCACTGAATTGATGATAGCTGATCCTTTGACTAAAGGCATGCCAATTAAGAATTTTAAGGATCATGTGATACGAATGGGAGTTGGTTCCATGATATAATTGCATGGATAATAATTTGTACAAAGAAACTCTTATTTCAATTATTTGTTTATTTCTCATTCAGGTGTACACATTATTTGACTTTCGAGAAATGACAAACTTTTCTTTTGGACTCTGAATAAACATATGGTTTATTCATTATGTTATGTTGTCACATTTGAAATAGTGGTAAAGAAATTGAATGCATTGTAATACATAGAAGATAATACTCAATTATAGAGGATCTATCGCTATGATTCATGTATTTGGTTTCTTGTTCAGTATTGAGAAATGTGGATTAAGATAAAATATACGGACCAAGTGGAAGAATGTAGTATCCCGTTTAGTAGATGGTCCTATTTTATTGCAATATAGCTTAATCGTCGGATAATTCTCTACGCCACCCACTAGTTAATAAGTGGTAACGAAATATCTTAAATAGTGTTAAACGCTTAAACACCTACTTTGATGGGAGTAGGCGGTAGAAGGGAGTTAAGATATCTCTTTAAATAGAGATCCCTTCTAAGGCTTTTGATAACAAAAAAAATGTCATCGGAGAAAACCAAAAAGAAGCCAGAGAGATTGGGTCCCTGATCAAGATCCCAAAGTACTCAATCAAGGTTCCCCAAGCGGTAGATCAAGATCCCGAGAGGTAGATCTGCAGCTGATTCAGATCAAAGCGGTAGATCAAGATCCCGAGAGGGGCAGCTGATTCAGATCGAGAGGAAGATCAAGATCCTTACCCTCATCTGGAAGAAAATTAACAGCAATGGCTGGAGGTATTTATCGATCTTGACTTGTTTTATTCTTATGATAAATATATTGATCCCATGTTTCCGCATATCTGATAGGGATCAATATATTTAAATTAAGTCTATCAATTACAACATATATTACATCATTGGCAGTATAGTTCTCAACAACCCTGCTTACTTTTCCTAAGTTGGTCACAAGAATTCCAAGGCAGAACGTTACTTTTGCACCATAGTGGATGACATAGAGAGAGACTAATTTCTTTGAACAAGTTCAACAAATCCTTTACTATTAAATTCTTTGAATAGTTTTGTCAAAGCAGGAGGACTAATCTCATTTATTAACTTTTTATTCATCTAGTTTAGTTTCTTAGTACATAACTATAACAAATTCTTACTGTTTCGACGCTAAATGATCGTTTGTCGACGCTTTAAAGCATCGAAAAATATTGTTTCGATGCTTATACGTATCGAGAAAGTAAAGGTGAAGGCAAAAAAATTTTGACACTTTTAAAAAGCACCGAGATGTTGACGCTTTCAAAGCATCGGCAATTTTGATCTTGCCGACGTTTCCAACATTTTTTTTAAAAAAATAACTGAGTCAAACGGGGGAGGTCCCCTTCTCTTCCGTCTCCTCCTCCGCCGCCGCCCCATTGCTTCGTGCGACCCTCTCCGCCATGACCCAGCACACCAGCATCGCCACGACCCTCCCCTTGTTTTGCCGCTCCCTTCTTTTTGCCAGCTCAATCCAGTTCAAATTTACTAGCAAAAGTTACAGGAATTAACGAAAGGAAACAAATAGACTGCTGAAGATGCATCAGACAAATCTCAGAGGTGGACAAATAACTAAGAGAGAATTAATCAAAAGAAAAGGAAAGAAGGGTGTATTCGTGGGTGGCGACCTTGAACTTGGTCCGACCTCTGGGAGGAGAGAGAGGAGCCCATAGCATGGAGGGAAGATCGTTTCCACTTCCAGGAGTTTCCTTGGCTTCCCAAGTTTGTCTTAGGAGCTCGAGAGGTGAAGACGAGAGCAGCGGAGTGGGAGCGTAGCCTTGCTGCAGGCGATGAAAGAAGAGTGGCATGCGTGGATGCGGCCATCCCTCAGCTCCGTTTTTCTTTTGTGATTTGCCAGAAAGAGGCGAGCGGCCAGCCATATCAAGCGAGGGATTCCACGGCTCGAAGGTGTTGGTCGGCGGTGGCGAACGACAACACCTCTAGAGATCCTTTCTCAGCCTCCAGTTAGTCTGATTAAGTGATCTAAGATCCGAATTAACCAACATTAGAGAAGAACAGAGAATTTGACTCAGAACAGAGGAAATGATCGTGATTAAATCTAATCTTGTTTCCCTTAATGCTGGCACCAGAGAAGAGGAGCAAATCTCGGAAACGATGTTCTATGCCACTTGCGGTGAGATGGCTTCGATCTAACCGATCTTCACATATTCGGCCACCGAAACAGAGTAAGGATTAAGAGCTCGGCAAGGCTCCGCTAAGACCAAACTACAGAAGAATGAAAGGATAAAAAGCAAAGGAGAACCGGAGAAGAGGGGGATGTGAGGAGAATAGAGAATTTTTTCTTGAGCTAGGTGAGGCTTTGGATAATGATGAGGAAAAAGGGGAAAAGAGGGGAAGAAACTAACGCGCTTGTTGCCCTCTTCCTCCTCAGTTGGTCTTTCGTCCACCTCCGCACTGCCTCCCACCTTTCCAGCGACCTCATCCGTCGCCTCGCCGCCCTCTTCGTCTGCCCCTGCTTCGTCTTCATCCTCGGCAATGCGATCGTCAAGATGACGAGGAGCTAGTAGAGAAGCGGAAGGTTGAGAGGAGATTTGAGATCTTGAACGAGAGAAAAGAGGCAGAAAATTTTTTTCGGCGTGAGGAAAGAGAGGGAGGGAATTGCGCCTTTGCATCGAAATTTTTTAATTTTAAAATTGAAACGGATGATGCCAACGCTTTAAAGCATTGGCAAAATGCGAACTCGAAAAGATATTTAGCTGTTTCGATATTTTAACGTTAAGTTTTTGACGGATTTTAAATTTTTTTAACATCTTGAATTTTTGTTATTGTTGTTTAGTAGTAGTAATAGTGATTCTAGTAAGGATAAAAAAAATAAAATAGGAACAAGAAAACAAGGCCACATAACAATGGGGACTCACAGCCTTGTAAAGGATTTTTGGAGGCTGCAAAGGCAGACCTTTTGTCTCATTTCATGAGAAATTCAGTAGCTGTGAGCAGAGATTATGGATATTTTATGTTCTGTTCCTTGAAACATGGTCGTTGAAACCTCACATTATGGATATTTTATGTTCTTTCAACAAAAGGAGCAACAGTTTTTTACTTTGTTTTTTTTTTTTTTTTTTTCCCCTCCGAGCAACGATGGTATTATAAGGAGCACTGTTGATGATTTCAAAGAAATAATGCAAAATTATCCAGGTCAAATGGTGGCAGTTGCTGAAACATTTCATGAGCCGAGCAAAAATTTTAAGCAAACGAAGTCTATGGTCAAACATGGTTGGCTGGCCGGCATGGGAGGTCTATATTATACCATGAAGCACTTGATTTGCCTCACTTGTATATATTTTCGAAATTTAGCATTTCTAGAGTACCTTTTGATTCCGCTGTTTCAAACCTTTGCATCCCAACACATTGTAACATCATAGGCATAATTAATTTATATAACAGACTCATATATTTGCAATGTTTAAAATATATTTAGTGACCAGGATTCAATGTGAAATTATATGGCAGTAAAAAGGCGGTTCTCAGTTCTCTTCGGATAAATACACCTACTTGCTCAAGAGCTTGCAAAACATTCTACTGTTATGTGCAGGAGACAGCTTAATTAATAAGAGCTCCATGACTAAGTACAAGAATTGATGGATATTGCCTCTGAAAAATTTACATATGATTTGATTAATACCAGAAGAAAAAAAAAAAGGAAAAATGACACTACAAGAAAATACTAAAATAGCGACGCAAATTTAGCGACGCATCTTTACGTCACTAAATTGCGACGCATTAGCGATAATAAAAAAATAGCGACGCATTTAGCGACTTCAGAAACATGAGTCGCTATTTAGCGATGCAATTGCGACGAATAGCTCAAAAAATTAAAAAATATTAAATTTTAATTTAGCGACGCAAATAGTGCATCGCTATTTTAAGAAAAATTAATATTTATAAAATAAAATTATGAAATAAAAATATTGCGACGCATTTCATTGCGTCGCAATGTTTTTTTTAAAAAATAATTATGTTAATTAGCGACGCATTAGCGACGCAATAAACTAGAAAATTAAAAAAATTTTAATTTCGCGACGCAAGTATTGCGTCGCAATTTTTTTTTAAAAATAAATATTACGACACAACTAGTTACATCACAATTATTTTAAGAAAATTAATTTTTTATAAAATATAATTATGAAATAAAAATATTACGACGCAACTCAGTGCATCGCCATTTTTTTAAAAAAAATTAATTATGTTAAATAGCGATGCGCTAGCGACGCAATAAATTAGAAAATAAAAAAATTAATTTTTAATTTAGCGATGCAAATAATGCATCACAATTTTTAAAAAAAATTAAATTTATAAATATAATTAAAAGATAAAAAATTAAAAATAAATATTGCGACGCAATGAAATGCATCGCAATTATTTTAAAAAAATTAATTTTGTTTCATGCGTCGGATCGATCATCGCAACGGTCCGAGATCGATCGTCGCCGATCGGGATCATGGCTTGGATCGATCGCAATCGTTGGATTGTCGCCAATCGGATTGATCGCAACAGTCTGAGATCGATTGTCACCGATCGAGATCATGGCTTAGATCGATCGCAACCATTGGATCATCGCCGATTAGATTGATCGCAACGATCCGAGATCGATCGTCGCCGATCGGGATCATGGCTTGGATCGATCGCAACTGTCAGATCATCGCCGATCGGATTGATCGCAATGGTCCAAGATCGATCGTCGCCAATCGGGATCATGGCTTGGATCGATCGCAACCGTCAGATCATTGCCGATCGGATTGATCGTAATGATCCGAGATCGATCGTCGCCGATAGGGATCATGGCTTGGATCGATGGCAACCGTCGGATCATCGCCGATCGGATTAATCACAACAATTCGAGATCAATCCTCGCCAATTGGGATCATGGCTTAGATCGATCGCAACTGTCGGATCGTCGCCGATCGGATTGATTGCAACGGTCTGAGATCAATCGTTGCCGATCGGGATCATGGCTTGGATCGATCGCAGCCATCGGATCGTCGTCGATCGGATTGATCGCAACGGTCCGAGATCGATCGTCGCCGATCGGGATCATGGCTTGGATCAATCGCAACCATCGGATCATCGCCGATCGGATTGATCGCAACGGTCCGAGATCGATCGTCGCCAATCGGGATCATGGCTTGGATCGATCACAATCGTCGGATCGTCGCCGATTGATTGATCGCAACGGTCCAAGATCGATTGTCGCTGATTGGGATCATGGCTTGGATCGATCGCAACTATCGGATCATCGCCGATCGGATTGATCGCAACGATCCGAGATCGATCGTCGCCGATCGAGATCATGGCTTGGATCAATTGCAACTGTCGGATTGTCGCCGATCGGATTGATCGCAACGGTCCGAGATCGATCATCGCCGATCGGGATCATGGCTTGGATCGATCGCAACCGTCGGATCATCGCCGATCGGATTGATCGCAACGGTCCGAGATCGATCATTTGAGGTCTGGCACATATATATTTGATACTATAGAGCATTTGGGGTTGAGGTATGCTTGGGAATCAGATACAGATAGAATAAATGGCCGTATATGTAAAGAACATAACTGGAAGAAGCGGAGCATTTTTTGGGATTTGCCGTATTGGAGCACAAATCTCATCCGGCACAACTTGGATGTTATGCATATTGAGAAAAAATTCTTTTAACACGGTACTAAACATCCCGAAAAAAATCAAAGACACTGCAAAGTCGAGAGAAGAAATTAATCAGTATTGCAGAAGAGGTGATTTGAGAAGGAATGCTGACGGGACCTATCCTAAAGCCTGTTACACTCTTGACAAAAATTTACGAGAAGTTTTATGTAACTGGATTAGAGGATTAAAATTTCCTGATGGTTATGCTTCAAATATCGGTAGGTGTGTGGACATGCGTAAGCTCAAGTTGTTTGGCATGAAGAGTCATGACTGTCATGTTTTCATGCAACGGTTATTGCCAATAGCTTTTCATGAGTTGCTTCCACAACATGTGTGGAAGGCATTGACAGAGCTCAGCTTATTCTTTAAGGAGTTATCTGCCGCAGTCATTACTTCTGCATCCATGGAAAGGCTTGAGGAGGAAATTCCAATTATTTTATGCAAGCTGGAGCGAATATTTCCTTCAAGTTTTTTTTGACTCAATGGAGCATTTACTGGTTCACTTGCCATACGAAGCACGTATAGCTGGTCCCATGCAGTATTGCTGGATGTATCCTTTCGAGAGGTAAACACCCAAATCAGTAATACATGTTGACATTTCAAATATTATTTTATTTATGCGAGGAAGTTAGTTTATTTATATTTTCAACTTTACATATAGGTATCTTAAGAAGTTAAAAAATAATGTGCGGAATAAGGCAAGGGTTGAAGGTTCTATATGCAATGCACACTTGGTTGAGGATGTTTCAGCTTTTGCCTCGCATTACTTTGAGGGTCACGGTCATACGAGGACCCGCAATCTTGGTCGTAACGATGACATATATGTGGACGAAGGAGAACCTACTGACGGTAGAATATCAATATTTAAAAGTATCGGCCGTTCATTTGGGAGGTAGAAGTCAAGATAATTAAGTGATGTGGAGTATAATGCAGCACAATTACATCCTAATGAACCGTAGAGAAGTCGACCCATACATTGAGTAAGTATATGTACACTTCATTAATTGCTTAATTAGAACTTCTACTTTAAATTGTAAAATACCATACTATTTAATTGCTAACAGAAGTTTTAATTGTTATAATCCCTTAAGGATGTATTGTGATAGACAACGACAGATGGATCCAAGCATCAATCAAATTGCCATTGGGCAGAAGTTAGAAACGGAGTTCGCTTATTGGTTTTATGAATTTGTGAATACTATCACTCAATCAATTACAATAATGGCTTTTTTTTTCGAATTGATTATGAATAGCTTATTAATTTATAGGTAAACGGTCCATGGTTCACAACCGACAATATTTTTATTAAATATCTAGCGCAGTGGCCATTGAAGACCGTAACTACCTATACTGGCTATTTTTTCTTAATGGATACAAATTTTAAATTGAACGACTAGCATCTTCAAAAGGGATGCAGAATTAGGGCGTATGTGTTAAAGGAGAAAGTGCTGGAGCAAATATGCAGGATTATTACGGAAAGTTAGTAGAGGTGGTCGAAGTTGAATATCCTGGTTGGTCTATGAAACGAACTGTATTGTTTCGTTGTGATTGGTTTGATCCGACAATTTCTGTCGGTAAAAGGGTTCATAACGACTACAATCTAGTTGAAGTAAACCATCGACGAAGATTGCAGAAATATGAGCCATTCATTCTTGCATCCCAAGCTCAGCAAGAGTTTTACTGCGGATATCCAATTTTGCGCAACGACAAGCGAGATTGGTGGGCTGTTTCTAAAATCGTTCCACGTTCAACAATCATATTAGATGAGAGTTCATCAAGTCAATCAACTGAGTGCCCTACATTTCAAGAAGATGAGATGGAAATGCATGCAATTGAGGACGACACAAGGGCTCCTGAAACATCACTTAGAGATCCAAATGGTGATGTCTAAGAAATTGAGGATGCAAATGTTCGGTTTCCTTCCGATGATAATGAAACTGAATCACAGTCTGATACGACATCGGATGTTGAACCAATATTTCACGAAACAAATGACACTGATTAAAGATATAGGTTCATTCAATTTCGATTTATTTTTATAAGTGTTAAATTTTTGTATGTTTATTAATTATTCGTAATTATATTGCATTGTATTAATCTTTAGTATTTACAGTATAACGGACCGAGGTAGATCTACCCCTGACGGACATAGCCCTACTGCGTCACATTTCACTACCAGCCCTGACGCACGGACTTCTGCCTCTCCAGGCATCGACGCTTATCCTGTATTTTTCTTTACCCAATTGGCACATACCTCTGAGAGTTCTTTAGTCGGTCACACCGTACTTTGATTGGATGTCGATGGGCTGTAAGTATATACTAATTGTAACTATATGTTTATGTTTTTAAGTTAATTACTTATTTTAATTAGTTTTTTTAACAGCTTTATTGAGCAGCATAATGTATCGAGCCGGATCAGCTCTATATTTCAGAGCCGTGCTGATCCTAGTGGCTACGATTAGCACCATGTATTTGTGGCTACAAGGGAGTTTTATTTTTTAGAGTTTCAGGTAAACTTTTTAAATACATTTTATAATTGATATAAAATTTTTTAATCTTAATATATTCTGAAACTAACTATTTATTTCAATGTAGAAAAAGTTTACGTGAGACCCTACCATCCATGATGCCATTAAGGCAGCATGGAATGCTCTTGCGGCACGCTGATACTCCGACATGCTTTATCGTTGGAGGAGTTCGGGTGACCGTCCAGGGCATGTGCCGGAGGGTATTTGGGCCAGCTGGTAGCAGGCGTGGCAGTCCGAGGCATGGATGAGGAGGTCCGCATCAGCCAGCAAGAACCGCCGATCTGAGAAGGGCGGTCGTGGCACGGGCCTCTCCTGTCACATTGCGGGTTCCATTTCTATTCAGGAGCAAAGGCGTCGTATGGTAAGAAACATAAACAATTTAAATACTAATTTAATCATTTACAAATACTTGCATTTATATTCTTTCTTCTGCTTTGTAGTCCGAGCAGGAGGCAGAGATCCAGGTGAGTTTCGTCTATTCAGGGCGACACACACCAGGAGGGACGGTTCCTGGGTCGATACACGATCACGGAAGGTTGGGGTAAGAAATTAGATTTATATTTTATTTGTTTAATTTCTAATATTTTATTCAGCTTTATATATTGATTCATTTATCATTGATTTTATAACTCAAAGGCACGAGTCGAGGAGCTTCAGTCTCAGGCTTCGCAGGTCGACTCCACTAATGGGGGGCCGCCCGTCGAACTCTCACAAGAGGAGAGTCGACGCGTATTTTTGGAGGCTGTTGGTGCCCAGCCGTGAGACCGTAGGGCATATGGTTTGGGCACCATAGCTTCGAGATATTTTTTCCATCAAGGCTCCAGTTCGCGTGGTTCTGGCGATATTCCTTCCGAACCGATAGACGATATCCGGAGATCTATCAAGGAGTAAGTTCGCCAGGAGGTTCGAAAGGAGCTTACAGAGATGAGAGACCAGATGCGTCAGATGCAGGATTTATTTCGTCTCCTGTCGCAGGGTTCATTTCAGCCTCCGCAGCCTCCACAGCCGCCTGCAGATACATGATGTATTTTTTTTTTCACTACTTGATGTATTTTTTTTATTTTTTCTGTTTTGTATATGAAAATTTTAAATAATTAATAAAATAAATTTTTATCTATTTTTGAAAATTTTGTAATGATTGTTTTGGTCAATTGTATTAGCAAGTTTATTTTATATTATTTTATTTTTAAATAAATAAATTAATTTACTTTAAAAATTAAAATTAATTTACTTTATTTTTTAAAAAAATTAATTAATTAATTAGCGATGCTATTTTTCATCGCAATTAATTTTAAAAAAATTAAAAATTATGTTATTTTAATTTTTTTAAAAAATAAATAAATTAATTAGTGACACAATTGCGACAAGATTTTCTGTCGTAAATATTTTTAAAAATTTATTTTAAAGTAGCGACGCATTTAGGGGCGTTGTAATTATTTTTAAAAAATTAAAAATTAAATTATTTTACTTTTTTAAAAATAAATAAATTAATTAGTGATGCTATTTTTCATCGTAATTAATTTAAAAAAATTAAAAATTATTTAATTTAATTTTTTTTTAAAAAATAAATAAATTAATTAGCGATGCAATTACGATGGGATTTTCTGTCGTAAATATTTTTAAAAAATTTATTTTAAAAGTTGCAACGCATTTAGGCTGCGTCGCAATATTGCGACGCATTTATGGGCATCGTAATATATTGCGACGCATTTAGGGCGTCGCAGAGAGTCATTGTTAAGCGATGCAATTACGACAAATTGAAATTACGATGAATATTTTAGCGATGCTTTGATTGCGTCGCTATATTTAATTTTTCTTGTAGTGTGATAACTGATTAGTTTATAGCACGAAGAGATCAAAAAAGAAGCAGTCAAGAATATCGATCAGCTCTTAGCACAGAGGAGATCTATGGGGGAACGCCTTTCCTTCTGCTCATGTTTGTGGCCACATCCTCGTTAGAAACACTGCTTGTTGACCTCACACAAGCATAGAGCCCACTAGTTTTCTTGGGGAGGAATTCAGTGCATGGCACACTCAAATTTTTTGAGTCTGATGAGTCCATGGGTTCCTCACCTTCCATGACTGTAGAGTGGATGGTCTCATTGACCTCATCATCAGCGTCATGGGGGATAAAGAAATCTGGGCTCAGTTGAAGTGTCTCGCATGTCCTCAAGCATGGGGAAAGATCCTTCTTCTGCCTCAATATGTAGTCCACCTACAGAGAAGCAAATTTAAATCACTGAATGATTGTCTTGTCACATAAAATGAAAATTCCAGACCAAAAAGTGTCTAGTGGATATTTTGAGGCCAATCTTTTGAGCTGCGTTCGTTTTGATTCTTGGCTTGCACCTTGATGTTGAATGTTGTTTCTTGTGTTACCTTGATGTTGAATGTTGTTTCTTGTGTTAAATCCATCATCTATAGGTTTCTCTTCCATTAGTCAATATCCTTTGTTTTGTGTGCCAATGTCATGTGGGGAGCTCATCATATACACTTCTTTGATTTAAAATTAATACCATAGATTTCATAGCTAACATGGATGATATTTTATAGATAATGCAAGGTGTCATGGATATAATTTATGAAGCCATCAAATATGTGAAGTCAAATATATCATTTATAATAAGAAATTTCTTTTGGTTGGTAATTGATATGGAGAGTGCTTAGAGCTGATTATAGGGCTTCAAATAAAGATGGTTCATAAATGTTCCAAGTTTGTAGTATCACAAAAGTTTCATATTATGATTTTTTTTGACGAAATTTATTATCTTAAACTATTATTATTTCTTTTCGGAGAGATCCTGTTATAGAAGAGGAGTCATCAAGACTTCAGATGTGGAATACTCTTTATTTTAACAAAAAAACAAGAATCAATGGATAAATATTGAAAGAGCTGAAGATACCCAAGTAAGTTTTATCAATTAAAAATATAATATTCTTAAATGTAATATTTTATACTAAACATATTGAATTTGTTTTCTTTTCATTACAGGCACAGTTAGTACAACGACTTTCTTCACAAGACTCTACAGTAGAACCAATCAATGAGGATGCCACTTTTGAGGAGGTTTTAGGTTCTAGATATGGCTATAAAAGGGGATAGGGTCCACTACCGAAGGGTACATCGAGAACTAGAGGTAGCTCATATTCTAAAAACTTAATTAAAGAATGAGCTACATGAGTGCCGAGAGCTCATCACTAAAATCATCGAGGATCTAAAGGCGATGACTGATGAGCTCACTACTTACATGCGACAGCTAGTGCTTGGATTTTCTTCTAGTAGATCTCATCATACCTCATTTCCTTCATAGTACATGTATTTTTTTAATTATATATTTTAAAAACATGTATATGATGATTTTATTGAATGAATAAAAATTTTTATTAAATTTTTTTATGAAAATTTTGAAGAAAAAAAATTATGTCTAATATCGCTGCTTTAATATATTAAATTATTGTAACATATGCAAAATAAAAAAATAAAAAAAAAATTATTACAGTGAAAGATTTTCGCCGTAATAGCTCTCTATTACGGCGAAATAGTTTCGCCGTAATAGGAAGCTATTACGGTGAAATTAAGTCGCTGTAATAGGTTTTTATTAAAAATATTTTAAAAAAAATTATAACGATGATATATTTTATCATAATATGTTATTTATTATGATAAAATTATTTTCGTCGTAATAAGTTATTACGATAACAGCTTATTACGACGATTTTGGAACGTATTGCGACGAACTTTTATCGTCGTAATAACTTATTACCGTGACTTTGTATGTATTGCGATGAATTAATTCGCCATAATAAGTCATTTTCTTGTAGTGTATATGTATTTAGTTAACTTTAATGGCTATTTAATAGTAATTATAAAGTATAAATTATATCTCAAGGAGGAGGTCAACTATAATTATTTTAGTTTAGAAGATGAAATGCAAATACACCTATATATATAGTTAGTTGTAATTTTGTTTTTAGTTTACAATAGTTCGTTCTCAAAGCGGCATATTTATTTTTCTTTTCTTCTGAAATAACAAAACATCGAACTTGCTACCTTTGTTTGCCGAACTGGGATTTCTCGATTGATTATTTCCCTTTGTCTTTCCTCAAGGAAACATCTTCTCATTATCTTATATGTCAAAGGTGGAACCTCCTAGCTTTTCAGGAACTTGGTGTTGGGCTCACAGCCCATTCATTCAGCCCATTAGGGCTGAAAGGGAGAGCGCTCCCTTTTTTTTCTATGCTTTTTTTCTTTTGGTCTTTGTGGGAACAATCATCGAGAGAGCTGATGAGAGCATGTAACCCGATTCCATCGCTTCTCTCTTTATATTTCTCTATAAATACGACGGCTGGTGCGAGGAAAAGAGATGGAAGACTGCGGCTGGTGCTAGGAGCAAAGAAAAGAAAGGCTGCAGCTGGTGCCTGGCTACATGGGAGGACTTTCGCTCCAAGAATCACGTGAAGATGCTGCATAAGAAAAACAAAAAGAAGAAGAAAAGGGAAGAAAATAAGGAGGTAACGCAGGAGATCATATTTTTCGGTGATGTAATCTTTATATCCATATTATTCTCTGATGATTGTTTCTCAAGTCCAGGCAAAGGACTTTGAGACTTGAATAATTATTATTTTATAGTGGATCTTCTTCTCTGGCTTACCTGTAATTTTTTTCCTTTATCTTGGAGGGATTTTTTACGTAAATTTTGGTGTTTCTATGTGATTGTGTGGTTCATGCATTTATTTATTATTCCGCTACTTATTATGGCATGCTAGTATTTGTTCGTATACGAATTCTTTCCCATCAACTGGTATCAGAGCGTGGTTCTGTCTTGAATTTTTGTGTGTGAGCATGGAGGCCGGTAATATTTTTTGCATAACTAATCTGAATGAAAATAATTGGATAATATGAAAACCAAAGATGGAGGACCTCTTGTATTGCAAGGATCTATATGGACCTTTGGAAGGGGTCAAAGCAAAGCCCGTTATAATGACAGATGATGCTTGGATCATGTTAGATCAGAAAGCAATCGATTTTATTCGGCAGTGGTTGAATGATAGTGTCTTCCACCATGTTTCCTCTGAGACTTTTGCATACTCTTATTGAAAAAAGTTAGAAAGTCTCTATGAGAGAAAAATAGTTGGCAACAAGGCTTTCTTGATTAAAAAACTTGTGAATCTGAAATATAAAGAGGGTGATTCTATTACTGAGCATTTGAATGAAATATAGAGTATTAATAATCAGTTATATTTTATGAAAATGTCTCTTGATGATGAGTTGCAGGCATTGTTACTTCTCAGTTTATTGCCAGAAAGTTGGGAGACACTGATGGTTTTCCTCAGTAATTCTGCACCATACGGTGTTGTCACCATGAGTCAAGTAAGAGGTAGTTTGTTGAATGAGGAGTTGAGGAGGAAGAATTCAGCAACTTCTCAGATTGATTCACAGGCACTTGTCTCAGAGAATAGAGGATGGTCAAAGTCTAGAAATAGAGACAATTCATACAAGGGTAGAAGCAAATCAAGGTCAAGAAAAGATATTACTTGCTACAACTGTGGTGAGAAAGGGCACTACAAGAATCAATGTAAGAAGTCTAAGAAGAATAAGATAAAGAGAAAAGAAGTTGAGGATACATAGTCAAAGGAGAATATCACAGCTATAGTGCAAAGTGATGATTATTTGATTTTATCTACTTCTGATGGCATCTTCTCATGTGTGTCAGAATTATGAGTCCGTGATTGACACAGATGCTTCTTATCATGCTACACCATGGAGGGAGTTTTTTTCTACCTATAGGACTAAAAATTTTGGTATTGTCAAGATGAAAAATCAAGGCATAGCAGACATCATTGGCATGGGTGACATCCACATGAAGACCAATCTTGGCTATAAGTTGGTGCTCAAGGATGTAAGGCATGTGGCTGACTTGAAGCTAAATCAAATCTCAGTTGAAAGACTTGATGATGAAGACTTTGATAGTAGATTTTACAAAGGGTAATGGAAGCTCAGTAGAGGTTCACTTGTTATAGCGAGTGGAAAGAAATTGCACACTTTGTAAAGGTTGTAGGCTAAAGCTTATGGTGAACAGTTGAATGCTATAGAGAAAGCCTTCAGTACGGAATTATGGCATAAATGACTGGGACACAAGTGAGAAGGGGCTGCAAGTTCTTTTCAAGGGAGAAGTTCTATCAGACTTCAAAGGGATACATCTGAACCATGTGTTGATTGTTTGGTTGGCAAACAATATAGAGTTTTTTTTTTGCTAGTCTTGCTTTGTCTAGAAAAATGCATATCTTGGATCGTGTCTATATAGATGTTTATGGTCTTCTGAGGACAAAAACTCCTGGTGGATCTGTTAATGTTTCAGGTATCAGTGGTGCACTTTATTTTATTTCTTTTATAAATGATTTTTTTCAGGAAAGTTTGGGTATATGGTTTGAAGACCAGAGATCAGGTTATTAATGTCTTCAAAGAGTTTCATGCTAGAGTTGAAAGAGAAATAGGAAAGAAATTGAAATGCATAAGGTCAAATAATGATGGTGAGTACACAGGGTTATTTGATAATTATTGTAGGTCACATGGCATTCAGCATGAGATGACAGTTCCTAGTACTCCTCAGTATAATGCAATTGTAGAGAGGATGAACAGTACCATCATGGAAAAGATCAAATGTATGCTTTCACAGTCCAAGTTACCTAAAAGATTTTGGGATGAGGCATTGAAAACAACAGTTGATGTAATAAACTTGTTACCATATACAGCTCTAGATGGTGATGTTGCGGAGTGTGTATGGTTAGGGAAAGATATCTTTTACAGGTACTTAAGAGTGTTTGGTTGTCATGCATTTGCACATGTTCCAGAGATTGAGAGGTCCAAGCTGGATGGTAAGACAAAAGAATGTGCTTTGCTTGGTTACTCACATGATGAGTTTGGTTATAGACTTTAGGATCCAGAAAGGCATAAGGTGTTCAGAAGCAGAGATGTGGTATTTTTTGAAGATCAAACCCTTCAAGACTTTAAGAAGGAGGTGCCAGTCAAGTCTTCTGTAGAAGGATTAACAGATTGTGACCCAGTTACTCCTTTAGTATGTTAGGGTGATGGGGGAGATGTACAAGAAAATAGTGCAGGAGCAGATGTTAACTCACATGTAGGACATATTGAACAGGAAGAAGATTAGGAGCAACCTCCTACGGAGTCTCAGTTGAGAAGATCTACTAGACAATGTTAACCTTTCAAAAGGTATTCTACAGATGAATATATAATGCTTACTTATGAAGGTGAACCAGAATGTTATCAGGAGGCAGTTGAAAGTGAGCACAAAAAGGAGTGGTTAGTAGCTATATGGAAAGAAATGGATGACTTACAGAAGAACCTCACATATGATTTAGTGGAACTACCAAAAGGAAGGAAGGCTTTAAAGAACAAGTGGGTTTTCAGGTTAAAGACTCAACAACAGTGTTCTCAACCAAAGAACAAGGCTAGATTAGTTGTTAAAGGCTTTGATCAAAAGAAAGGTATTGACTTTGAAGATATTTTTTCTCCTATTATTAAAATATCTTCAATTTGTGTTGCTCTAAGTATTGCTGCTAGTCTAGACTTGAAGGTTGAGCAGTTAGATGTGAAGACAACTTTTCTTCATGGCGATTTGGAGGAGAAAATCTATATGGAGCAACCAGAAGGCTTCAAAGTCAAAGGTAAAGAAAATATTGTCTGCAGATTGAAAAAAAGCTTGTATGGGCTAAAGCAAGCTCCAAGGTAGTGGTACAAGAAATTTGATTCATTTATTGCTGAAAATGGATACAAAAGAATGCTTCAGATCATTATGTGTATGTCAAATGGTTTAGTGAGGATTTTGTCATACTTCTACTTTATGTTAATGATATGTTTATCTTTAGAAAAGATATATCTATGATTGATAGGTTGAAGAAGGAGCTGAGCAAGTTATTTTCAATGAAGGATATAGGACCAGTAAAGCAAATACTGAGCATGCAGATTTTCTATGATAGAAGAACCAAAAAAATATGGTTGTCACAGAAAAAGTACATTGAGAAGGTATTAGATAGGTTCAGTATGATCAATGCAAAGCCAGTTGGTTTTCCTCTTGCAGGTCACTTCAGGTTGTGCTCAGAGCAGAGTCCTTCAAGTGATGAGGAGGAAAAAATGAAAAAAGTTCCTTACGCTTCAGCAATTGAAAGTTTGATGTATGCGATGGTATGTACGAGGCCAGACATCGCATATGCAGTGAGTGTTGCTAGCAGATTGCTTGCAAATCCAAGAAAGAGCATTGGGCAGTAGTGAAGTGAATCTTCAGATATCTCAGAGGAAGCTCCAATGTTTGTTTAAGCTTTGGGGGTGTCCATCTGTGCTGATTGGCTATAGAGATGTAGATATGGTGAGAGATATTGATACAAAGAATTCCACATCAAGTTTCATACTTACTTTTGCAGGGGGAGCTGTGTCATGGCAATCCAGATTGCAAAGGTGTGTAGCTTTCTCTACCATAGAGGCAGAATATATTGCTATTATCAAGGTCTATAAGGAGATGCTGTGGATGAAAGAATTCTTACATGAAATGTGTTTGAAGAGAAGCAATTGTAGCTTCAGAAAATTCACACAGATGAAAATGGGTCTTGTTAAAAGAAAGGCAAGAGACGTGCCGATAGCTGGTTGGCATGATTTCATACTAAGGAAGTATGAGATAGCCTCCCTTTTGGGCTGAAGGAGGAGGTTGTTGGGCCCATGGCCCATTGATTCAGCCCATTAGGGTTGAAAGGGAGAGCGCTCCCTTTTTTTCTAGCATTTTTTTCTTTTTGGTCTTCATGGGAGCAGCCGTCAAGAGAGCCAATGGGAGCGCGTAACCTAGTTCCATCGCTTCTCTCTTTATATTCTCTATAAATACGAAGGCTGGTGCAAGGAGAAGAGATGAAAGACTGCGATTGGTGCTAGGAGCGAAGAAAAGAAAGGCTGCGGCTAGTGCTTGGCTACGTGGGAGGACTTCCGCTCCAGGAATCATGTGAAGATGCTGCAGAAGAAAAACAAGAAGAAGAAGAGAAGGAAAGAAAATAAGGAGGTAACGCAGGAGATCGTATTTTTTGGTGACGTAATCCTTATATCCCTATTATTCTCTTATGATCGTTTCTCAAGTCCAGGCAAGGGACTTTGAGACTTGGATATTTATTATTCTATAGTGGATCTTCTTCTTTGGCTTGCCCGTGGTTTTTTTTCTTTATCTTGAAGGGATTTTTCACGTAAATCTTAGTATTTCTGTGTGATTGTGTGGTTCGTGCATTTACTTATTATTCCGCTGCTTATTATGACTTGCTAGTATTTGTTCATATATGGATTCTTTTCCATCACTTGGGCCAAAGAGGAGTTTTTTTTATTGGTTGTGCCATGTATCTTGTACAGTTTATTGTATGAAGACACAAACGACCTTACAGATTGGTTGGTTTAGACTCCCTTACATCAAAACAAAGACAGAAATGACAATATTATAACAACTTAGTGTACGTATAGAACAGGCTTGCTAGTTGATTTGGTATTAGCTAGCGTTTAGTAACT
This sequence comes from Calamus simplicifolius, assembly GCA_900491605.1. Classification (NCBI taxonomy): domain Eukaryota; kingdom Viridiplantae; phylum Streptophyta; class Magnoliopsida; order Arecales; family Arecaceae; genus Calamus; species Calamus simplicifolius. Next base: position 156,077 of record UESW01004890.1, on the reverse strand, counting down.
GGTCGAGCTTGCAGGCCTCCACCAGGTCTCTTCTCGAGGGTGTAAGGCAGGTGAGTTCCGAGAATTTTATCCCATGTGATGAAGAATGGCTGCGAGAAGTTGTACTTGGTGCCATAGAGCTGGTGGTGGACGTCGTGGTACGCAGTATTGTTCCAGAAGAACATGTGGATAGTTCCCGGGAAGCCACAATCCGCAATGGTCATCGATACCTTTTATCGTGGAGAAGGAGAAGAAGAAGATGGACGTTCGAGGTGTCATGCCGGATACGACGAACGCTAGGGCTCCCCCGAGAGTGTCCAAGATGAGGCCCTCCAATGGGTGGTTATACTGGCTCCCAAACGAATAGGGGACGACGAGCCGGTGGTGCCAAGAGTGGATGTGGCGGTATAAGAACTTGTTGACGTGCATGTATCTATGCCAGAAATATTGCCACGTATCGATGACAAACATGCCGATGAAGAACTGTTTCACAATCGTAGGGATTGGAGTACTCTGAACATTTGAGGAGATTGTGTCATCGTCTCTACCTAGCTGCAATGGTCATTAAGCTTTTAGATCAGCACATGAATGAATGAATGAATGTATATGAAACCAATTGCATGGTATTGTAGAGTTTAATTAATAATGTATACCCTGAAAACAAGGATGGCAACGGCGGCCTGCACTAGCTGTTGGAAAAGAACCCCTGCAACAACCTCACGCTTTGAGACCAAGTTCTTGGTGTCTTCGTCTTTCCTCGAGTGCAACCGGTACTTGTCGAGGGAGCCGAGAATCATATAGATCCCTGAATATACCCAGTAGACCACAATGGGCACAACAATGCCCAGAACCTCATCAGAAGGAACGTTAATCATTGCACCTAAGTAATGGAGGCAAGACCTTCGAGAGGAGGACGGCGAGAGAGGAGAGAGGAGTTTACTTTTTTTTTTTTTTTTGGATACCTTTGAGGTCCAGTTCGTGGGTTTATATAGAGCGCGGAAGTTTTTTTTTTTTTTTTTTTTGACGCGGCTTCTCTACGGCAGGGGACCAAGCTTGGTGCCGTGCATGATGGTTTTCTCTGTCTACGTCCAGGGACAAATTTTGAGCAGACAAATTTAAAATTTTTCTTTGACTGTAAAGATCGATGGGGACAAATCCCCAATTTATTGCTGAAAATGATTGCAAGTAAAGATAAGTAAACGACGAAAACGTTAACCTTATATATACACAAGTACCTTACAGGGATGGGCCGGCACAGATTCCATACGAACCAGATTGTGCTTGGCGTGGTATGATAATGTAGTCATGCCATACCGAATTTAAAAAATCTGACTCATCAGTCTGGCATAGCCTATCAGAAAGAGAGAGAAGGAGAGGGCACAATATCATGCCATGCCAGACTTAAAAAATTTGACTCATCAGTCTGACATGGCCCACTAGAAAGAGAGGGAAGGAAAGGGCCAAGGCAGCTCTTCTTCTGGGTGGGAGCCGGGTTCGACTCCCATATTGGTCTAGGCCTAGCAGCATGCCTACCGTCTCGCCAGACCTCGGAGGCGGCCGGCGACCCCCATCGGCGCCGAACGAGCGTCCAATGGAAGACCGAGCATGGAAGAGAGGAGGAGAGGTTAAAGGCGGCCCTTTTTTGGACGGAAACCGGTTCGGCTCCTGCATTGGTCCAGGTCCGGCGGCGTGCTTGCCGCCTTGCCAGGCCTAGGAGGCGGCTGACGACCCCCAATGGCACCGAGCGAGCATCCGGTGACGATTTGGCTGGCCAGGGGTGACCGGTCATGCTACCAGCATAGTAATAGCGTCACGGGAGAACGAAAGAGAAAGAGAGAGAGAGAGAGGGAGAGGAAGGTCGCGACGGCGGCTGGCTCTAGGTCGGTCGCTGACGGTCGAGCAGCCCCGGGAAGAGGCCTGTGGCGACCTTGGCCGCCAGCACGGCACCCTTGGTTCTGGTGAACCAGGGGAACAGGAAAGAAAGAAAGAAAGAAAAACAGGGGATTAGGGTTGGGGAACCATCTGGGCCTCTCGCACGGCCATGATGGGCCAGGCCTGGCCCAGCACGACATATGGGCCTCGTGTCGGGCTGGGCCTGGCATGGCCCGTCTGGAGGTGCAGCCCAATGCCCACCTCTAGTACCTTATATATACATTTTACCTTATACATACATATATATATATATATATATATATATATATATATACAATACATACATACACATATTTAGTCCATTCATATACACACTTATATTTTCACTATGTGCACACTTAGGCTATACTTATGCACATTTATATATATATATATACACATATACATACACATATTTAGTCCATTCATATACATACTTTTATTTTCACTATGTGCACACTTAGGCTATACTTATGCACATTTATATTATATACACACTTAAATGAATGCTATACATATTTATATCATGATGTACATATTTACTTAGTCTATTCCTTTACATACTTATTTTTTCTGTATGTACATATATAGCTCATCTCTATATATTGTTATTATCTTTGTACACACTTTCTCTGTATGCATTAGGTGGGAGGAGGCAAAAATGTCTATTTCGCCAAAATGAGAAGTAGAGTAGTCATTTAGGTAGTGTTTGAAATAGGGGATAAGAGGGGTTAACCCTTCTTATCCCCAAAGCTATCCCAAAAGCTATAACTATAAGGGATAGCTGGGAATAAAGTTAACCAAAGAGATAATCTATGGTTAACCATGGTTAACCATGGGATATCCCCTCAATTTATTCCCTAGGAAATGCAGGAATAACTGGTTATCCCTTCAAATAAGAGTAAAAAAAAGTTATCCTATGGATTTACCTTTTTGCATTTGATATGATCAATGGGATAGCTAAGAGATATCCTTAGAGATAGCCAAAGGACAAACTCTATCCCGTACACTTATCCATGGATAATATTTTTTCTATCAAATACTACCTTAAGGTAGTGTTTGATATAGGAGATAAGGAAGGATAACCCCTGGATATCCCTCCTTATTCCCAAATGCTATAACTAGAAGGGATAGATCTGAAAAAATTTAACCAAAGGGGATAACCCATGGTTAACCATGGTTAACCATGGGTTATCCCCTGAACTTATTCCCTAGGAAACTCAGGAACAACTAAAGTTATCCCTTGATGGCAGACTTGTAATTTTTAAAAAATGCTTATTTCCTCAGCTATCCACTGGATAAATGTTATCCCGTACATTTATCCAAGGATAGCTTTTGTGCTATCAAACACTACCTAAAGTTAGGAAGGGATGAGAGGGGTTGGGAGTTAGATAAAAGTCAAAGGGGCCTGATATGGCTGATCCAACGCCGTCAGAATAAACAATAACGGCGACCGATGGAGGCCCTCTCGGCCTCCTGAGGCCCCTCTCAGTGTCGGCCTCAAGCCACAGCTCCCGGGCCTCATGAACTCTCAACCCCCGAGACCCCCTCGGTCTTGGGCTTCATGAACAGTGCTTGGCCTCGAGTTCCGTTCTCGGCCTCAAGCCACAGCTCCCGGGCCTTATGAACAACATCTCAACCCCCGAGACCCCTTCGGGCTCGGGTTTTATGAATAGTGCTTGGCCTCGAGTTCCACTCTCGGCCTCAAGCCACAGCTCCTGGGCCTCATGAACAGTATCTCAACCCTCACTACAAGAGAAAAAATATTGCGACGCCCAAATGCGTCGCTAAACATGCTATTGCGATGCAATGACGGCATCGCTCAGATGATCGTCGCAGTTTCAATTTGTCACAATTGCGTCGCTTCACAGTGACTCTCTGCGCGCAGCAATGCATCGCAATATTGCGACGCATCATAAATGCGTCGCTAATTTTAAAACTAATTTTTAATATTTAATATTATTATTAAATATTATGATGCATTCAATTGCATCGCAATATGGCAACTCACTTGAATGCGTCATAATATTTAATAATAATATTTTAGATATAGTAGCGACACAATTTGAGTCGCTAATGCATCGCTAATTAAATTTTTTAAAATATTGCGACGCCAGGTCATTGCGTCGTAATATTAATAATAATATTTTAGATATATTAGCGACGCAATGTGAGTCGCTAATGCGTCGCTAATTAATTTTTTTTAAAATATTGCGACGCCGGGTCATTGCATCGTAATATTTAATAATAATATTTTAAAAATATTAGCGATGCAATTTCAGTCGCTAATGCGTCGCTAATTATTTTTTTAAAAATAAAATATTAAAAATTAAAATGGTTAATACAATTTCGTTACATTTAAATATTGATCGAAACATTCTTCACTCATATTGATCCAAACAATAATCATTCAATTTCAAAAATAATTAATATATTAAAATTTTGAAGTTTTCATGTACAAAATATAAAAAAAAAAAAATACATCAAGAATCCGAGCGATCACGTGGAGGCTGGAACCCTGCGACAAGCGGCTAACCATATCCTGCAAATGATGCATCTGATCTCGCACGTCTGCAAGCTCCTGCTGATGGCCTCGCATACGCTGCTCGAACTCGTGCTCGAACTCCTGCCGAACCTCCTGACGAACGTCCTGCCGAACCTCCTCCGTAATAGATCTCCGAATGTCGTCTAAACGCTCGGCAGGAATATCACCAGAATATCGCGAGCTGGAGGCCTGATGGGGAAAATATGCAGAAGCTCTAGTGCCCAGACCATAGACCCTGCGGTCTCGTGGCTGGGCACCAACAGCCTCCAAAAACACACGTCGACTCTCCTCTGCTGAGAGTTCGACGGGCGTCTCCCCATCAGTGGAGTCGACCTGCGATGCCTGGGAGCGAAGCTCCTCGACTCGTGTCTTTGAATTATAAAATCAACAATAAATGAGTTAATAAATTTCTTAAATAAAATTTTAGAAATTAAACAGATACTACATAAAGCTAATTTCTTACCGCAACCTCCGTGATCGCGTGTCGACCCAGGAACCGTCCCTCCTGGTGTGTGTCGCCCTGAATAGACGAAACTCACCAGGATCTCCGCCCTCCTGCTCAGACTATAACAATAAAAAAATTGATATTAATACAAATATTTGTAAATAACTAAATTAGTAATTAAATTATTTATGTTTTCTTACCATACGCGTCTGTGCTCCTGAATCGAAATGGAGCCCGAAGTATGGCGGGAGAGACCCGTGCCAGGACCGCCCTTCTCGGATCGGCGGTTCGTGCTGGCTGATGCGGACCTCCTGCGCCAGCCATCGGACTGCCAGGCCTGCTGCCACTCGTGCCAAATACCCTCTGGCACATGCGCAGGACGCTGACCCGATGACCTCCAACGATGAAGCATGTCGGAGTATCGGCGTCCCGTAAGAGCCTCCCATGCTGCCCTAATGGCATCATGGCTGGCAGGGTCCCACGTAAACTTTTTCTGCATTAAAATAAATAGTTAGTTTCAGAATTTATTAAGATTAAGAAATTTTATATCAGTGATAAATTGTATTTAATAAGTTTACCTGAAACTCAGAAAAATAAAACTCCCTCGTGGCTGGAGATACGTGGCGCCAATCGTAGCCACTGGGATCTGCACGCCTCTGAAATACGGAGCTGATGTGGCTGGATACATGATGCTGCTCAATAAATCTGTTAAAAAAATGCATGTTTATAAGTAATTGACTTAAAAACATAAACATATATTTTTAATTAGTATATACTTACAGCCCATGAGCATCAAGTCGAAGTACGGTGCGGCCGATGGTGGAAGAACTCTCGGAGTATGTGCCGATCGGCTGGATGGTAATACAAATGCAGGATCACCAAAGGCTGTGCGATGTATGGAGATCCGAACTCTCCATCTCCAAAGCTCATGTGATCTGATGCAGCAGGGCTACGTCCCTGCTCACTCCGTATGTCGTCGGTAGATCTACCTCTGCCCGTCATACTGAAAATACTAAAGATTCATGCAATTAAATTACGATTAATGATTGACTATGTAAAAATTTAACACTTATAAAATAAAGTTAAATTTAAAAAACCTCTATGTTTAATCGGTGTCATTTGTTTCGTGAAATGTTGGTTCAACATCCGATGCCGTATCGGACTGCGATTCAGTTTCATTATCATCGGAAGGAAACCGAACATTTGCATCCGCAATTTCTTGGACATCACCATTTGGATCTCTAAGTGATGTTTCAGGAGCCCTTGTGTCGTCCTCAATTGCATGCATTTCCATCTCATCCTCTTGAAATGCAGGGCACTCGGCTGATTGACTTGATGAACTCTCCTCTAATACGATTGTTGAACGTGGGACGATTTTAGAAACAGCCCACCAATCTCGCTTGTCGTTGCGCAAACTTGGATATCCGCAGTAAAACACTTGCTGAGCTTGGGATGCAAGGATGAATGGGTCATATTTCTGCAATCTTCGTCGATGGTTCACTTCAACCAAATTGTAGTCGTTATGAACCCTTTTGCCCACAGGAACTGTCGGATCGAACCAATCGCAACGAAACAATACGGTTCGTTTCATAGGCCAACCGGGATATTCAACTTCAACCACCTCTACTAACTTTCCGTAATAATCCTGCATATTTGCTCCAACACTTTCTCCTTTAACACACACGCCCCAGTTCTGCGTGCCTCTTGAAGCTGCTAATCGTTCAATCTGAAATTTGTACCCATTAACAAAATAGCCAGTAGAGGTTGTTACGGTCTTCAATGGCCATTGCGATAGACATTTAATGAAAATATTGTCGGTTGTGGACCATGGACCGTTTACCTATAAATTAATAAGCTATTCACAACCAATTCAAAAATAAAAGCCATTATTGAAATTGATTGAGTGATACTACTCACAAATTCATAAAACCAGTAAGCGAACTCCGTTTCTAACTTCTGCCCAATTGCAACTTGACTGATGTCGGGATTCATCTGTCGTTGTCTATCACAATACATCCTTATGGGATGATAAGGATTAAAACTGATGTTAGCAATTAAATATGTGGTATATTGTAATTTAAATTAGAAGTTCCAATTAAGCATTGAAGTATACACTTACTCAATATATGGATCGACTTCTCTACAGTTCATTAGGATGTAATAATGTGCTGCATTATACTCCATATCGCTAAGATTTCTTGACTTCTGCCCCCCAAATGAACGGCCGATACCTTTAAAAATTGATATTCTACCGTCATTAGGTTCTCCTTCGTCCACACATACGTCATCGTTACGACCAAGATTTCGGCTCCTCGTGTGGACGTGACCCTCAAAGTAATGCGAGGCAAAAGCTGAAACTTCTTCGACCAAGTGTGCATTGCATATAGAACCTTCAACCCTTGCCTTATTACGCACATTATTTTTTAACTTCTTAAGGTACCTATATGTAAAGTTGAGACAAAAAATTAACCAATTTTCTCGCAATGAAATAATATTTGAAATGTCAACATGTCTTAATGATGTATATATTTACCTCTCGAAAGGATACATCCAGCGATACTGCACGGGACCAGCTATGCTCGCTTCGTATGGCAAGTGAACCGGTAAATGCTCCATTGAGTCAAAAAAACTGGGAGGAAATATTCGCTCCAGCTTGCATAAAATAATTGGAATTTCTCCTCAAGCCTTGCCATGGATGCAGAAGTAATGACTGCGGCAGATAACTCCTTGAAGAACAAGCTGAGCTCCGTCAATGCCTTCCAGACATGTTGCGGAAGCAACTCACGAAAAGCTATAGGCAATAACCGTTGCATGAAAACATGGCAGTCGTGACTCTTCATGCCGAACAACTTGAGCTTATGCATGTCCACACACCTACCGATATTTGAGGCATAACCATCTGGAAATTTTAACCCTCTAAGCCAGTTACATAAAACTTCTCGTGAATTTCTGTCAAGAGTGTAACAGGCTTTAGGATAGGTCCCGTCGGCACTCCTCCTCAAATCACCTCTTCTGCAATACTGATTAAGTTCTTCTCTTGACTTTGCAGTGTCTTTGGTTTTTCCCGGGATGTTTAGCACCGTGTTAAATATGTTATCAAAGAAATTTTTCTCGATATGCATAACATCCAAGTTGTGCCGGATGAGATTTGTGCTCCAATAAGGCAAATCCCAAAATATACTCCGCTTCTTCCAGTTATGTTCTTTACATATACGGCCATTTATTCTATCTGCATCTGGTTCCCAAGCATACCTCAACCCCAAATGCTCTATAGTATCAAATATATCCGTGCCGGACCTAACCGGTTCGGCGAATTTTGTGACTGCTTTGTTCTTCCGAAAGGCGATCAAGTTACGCCTGTAAGGATGATTTGGGGGCAAGAACTTCCTATGATTATCAAACCATGACTGCTTACCACTCTTCTGCAATGTAAATGCATCCGAATCATACATGCAATGAGGGCATGCCAGACGTCCAGCAGTGCTCCAACCAGACAACATTGCATATGCCGGAAAGTCACTTATTGTCCACATCAAAGCAGCTCTCATGATGAAATTCTGTTTCATAGAAATGTCGTAGGCTACGACTCCTGTTTCCCACAACATTTTCAATTCGGCCACCAACGGTTGCAGGAAGACATCAATCTTTTCCTTTGGATTTGATGGTCCTGGAACCAAAACTGTCAAAAACATTGCAGTATCTTTCATGCACTTCCATGGAGGAAGGTTATATACAGTCAGTATCACAGGCCAACATGAATACTGTTGCCCCGCTTGACCAAATGGTTGGAAGCCATCGGTACAAAGACCTAATCTCACATTCCTTATATCTTCAGCGAAATCAGGATGATTTTCATTGAAATGCTTCCAAGCTTTTGAATCTGATGGATGCCGCATTTCATCCTCTTTAGATTCATGTTCGGCATGCCATCTCATATCAGCAGCTGTAGCCTCAGATCTGTATAATCTCTGCAGGCGTGGAGTAAGAGGAAAGTAATGCATCCTCTTGTAAGGCACACTTTTCCTCCTACTTGTACTAGCTCCCCTTCGCCATTTTTGTACCTCGATTGCCCACAAATCTTACACCATCTCAGCTCTGAGTCTTCACCCCAATATCATACAATTGTTCAAGCAACAATCGATCTTATTAACTGGGAGCCCAAGCCCACGCAACAACTTCTTCGTTGAGTAAAAACTGTCTGCTACAACATTATCATTTGGCAAAATTTCCTTGATTAACCCAGCTACAGAATTGAACGCCTTTTCTGATAATCGATGTTCTGCCTTAATATTCAACAACCGAGCAGCCGTAGACAACTGGGAATGACCCTCACAACCAGGATACAATTCTTGATTTGCAGCACGCAACATATCATAAAATTGTTGTGCATCTGGATTTGGTTCTTCCATAAATGTATTCTGATTGAATTCATTACCCGATGCATTCATCACCATTTCTTCATATGTGTTTAAATTCACAAATGGTTCATCTACGGGAATTGACACTTGTTGGCTTGTAACAACTGCTGGAATTTCCTCTGGTTCACCATGACAGTACCAAACATCGTAATCAGGAACAAACCCCTTTTTACACAGATGCACCTTAACAGTTTCAACATCTCTGTAGGCTTTATTCTGACACCTGTGATAGTTGCATGGGCACCTAATCCTTGCATACATCCACGAAAATCTGGATTAAGCAAGCCATCTTTTATCCTTGCATCATTTTTGACCGACTTATACAATTTCTGGTAAACCATTAAAGGAAACCACATTATAAAACTATATTAGCATTACTTAATATATAACAACCATTTAAATCATTTAAATCTTCCAATTTTTTTTTACACAACTAAGGTCCCTACCCTGCAAGGCCGGGCCACGGCTACGATCCTTGCGTGCTAGCAAGGACCGAGGCACAGGTTCATGCCAGGCTAATGCTAGGGCTTGAGTTCGGGTCGGGCCGCAAGGCGGTCCGTTCAATCATGAGACTTCACAAGCATTCAAGTGTCCTAAATTAATTCCACCTTCACTCCATGTCTAAAAGGTAAGGCCCTATCCCATTCAAGAATATTTTTTGTGATATGTTATTCTGCTATTAATTATCATCGATCGGTTACGTTGAAATTTCAGCAGCATTTCCCCATATGTTCTCCTAAATGTGTGGCATATATGCCACACTAGGAGAACGTATGAGCAAATACAAACCGCAATCTCAACCAACGATGATTAATAGCAGACTAACATATCGCAAAAAATATTCTCAAACTGTCCACCAGGACAATTTGAGAATTTGCAAGACTAAGTCTTACAAATTCTCAAACGGGTCTAAAGGTTATAGTGCTGTGATTAATAATATGGAAATCCGAAGACAATCGAACTTATGCTTGTTATTCATAAATTCTTGTCAATTATACATATATAGGAATAGTGTTCTATATATATAGTCACTGACTTCTTAAGATTATTATGTCGAATATAAATGTTTGTGAAGACTAAAATATAAATCATTGAAACTACTAATTTGTTGCTAAAATTAAATAAAATACAACAAGACTTTCATTCTAGCATTACATAATTTAATGCATCATTCAATTTGAAGCAGAATGTAAATAATCAAGACATAACAATTGTAAATAACTACAAATGCACAAATATTATTGCATAAACAGCTATAAAGAAATGAAAAGCTATGACTGCTATTTTGAAATTAGCTAATCTAAAGAGTTATGGTAAATGAGCTAAATTAGTTGGCCTAAATAGCTAAGCTAATTCAGCTCGACCTATCTAAAGAGTTTTGATTGATGATCTAAAGAGCTAATTAAGGTTGATGGTCTAGAATCAGCTTACTTAAAAAGTTAAAACTGATAAGCTAAATTAATTGACCTAAATAGCTACGATTTATGAGCTAAATTAGTTGATTTAAAGAGTCATGATTGATAAGCTAAATCAGTCTATCCAAAGAGCTACGACTAATGACATAAATTTATTAATTTATTAGAGTGATCATTCTCCATATATATATATATATATATATATATATATATATATAATATATATATATATATTTTTTTAATTAAATTTATAAAAAAAATTAATAAATTTTTTATAAATTTATTAAATTTATAAAATTTAAAAAAGGGGGGTCCCCTGTTAGACTTTTTTTTTGGTGGCCTGGTCATCGTGGCCAGGCCACGGCCGGCCACGGCAACGACCGTGGCTGGAAAAGACCAAGGGGGGGAACCCACCCTGTTATAATTTTTTTTTGGTGTCCTGGCCACCGTGGTGCCCCCCCCCTGTTATAAATTTTTTTTGGTGGCTTGCCCACCGTTGCCAGGCCACGGCAGCGGCCGTGGCCGGAGAAGACGAAGGGGGGGGGGGGGGGGAAACCCCCCTAGCTGTTAAATTTTTTTGGTTTGTTTTTTTTTTGGTGGCCTGGCCACAGACGGCCATGGCCGTGGTCGTGGCCGGAACCAAGTTTTTTTTAAAAAAAAAAATGAGGAGGACGGGGGGCCTAACCTTGGTCGAGAGGGACACCGCCGGAGTGGGGGGAGCTGCCGCCGGGGGAGAGGACGGGGGGAGCAGGAGAGCGGACGGCGGCAGTTAGGGTAAGAAGAGGAAGAAGAAGAGAAGCGGGGGGGGGGGTGGCTCGATAGAGATTATATAGTAGTGATTAGCGACACAAATTTGCGTCGCTAATCACTCGCTATTTTTTTAAAATTTATTATGGATTAGCGACGCAACAGCGCGTCGCTAATCCATCGCTAATTTAGCCTTTTTATTATTTTATGCAAAACTTAGCGACGCAACTAATTGCGTCGCTAATGAGTCGCTAATTTGGCGCCATTGTTCGGTGGGAAAATTATTTTTATTTTCTAGGAAATTGCGTCGCTAATGCATCGCAATATTTTTTAATAATTATAACTGATAAAAATTATATTTTTAAAAATAATTGCGATGCATATTACGTTGCAATATTTTTTTAAAATTTTTTTATTATTTTTTTTTTTAAAAAACATTGCGATGCAATATATGCGTCGCAATATTAAAAATTATTTTCTCTGGAAAAACTATTTTTATTTTCTATGAAATTGCGTCGCTAATGCATTACAATATTTTTTTAATAATTATAACTGATAAAAATTATATTTTCTAAAAATAATTGCGACACATATATTGCGTCGCAATGTTTTTTTAATAATTTTTTATTACATTTATTTTTCTAAAAACATTGTGACGCAATATATGCGTCGCAATATTAAAAATTATTTTCTCTGGAAAAACTATTTTTATTTTCTAGGAAATTGTGTCGCTAATGCATCGCAATATTTTTTAAATAATTATATTTGATAAAATTATATTTTCTAAAATAATTGCGACGCATATATTGTGTCGCAATGTTTTTTTTTTTTTTATTACTTTTATTTTTTACTTTAATATTGCAACACAATATATGTCGCAATATTAAACTTATTTTCTCTGGAAAAATTATTTTTATTTTCTGAGAAAATGCATCGCTAATGCGTTGCAATATTTTTTAAATTATAATAACTGATAAAAATTATATTTCTAAAAATAATTGCTATGTAAATATTGCGTCGCAAATAATTTATTTTAAAAATTTTATTACAACATTTTTTTTTCTAAAAATCATTGCGACGATCGATCTCGGACCGTTGCGATCGATCCAATCGGCGACGATCCGACGGTTGCGATCGATCGAAGCCATGATCGATCCCGATCGGCGACGACGGATCTCGAACCGTCGCGATCGATCCGATCGGCGACGATCCGACAGTTGCGATCGATCGAAGCCATGATCGATCACGGTCGGCGACGACAGATCTCGGACCGTCGCGATCGATCCGATCGGTGACGATCCGACGGTTGCGATCGATCGAAGCCATGATCGATCCCGGTTGGCGACGACCGATCTCGGACCGTTGCGATCGATCCGATCGGCAAAATCCGACGGTTGTGATAGATCGAAGCCATGATTGATCTCGATCGGCGACGACCGATATCGGACTGTCGCGATCGATCTGATCGGTGACAATCCGACGGTTGCGATCGATCAAAGCCATGATCGATCCCGGTCACCGATGACGGATCTCGAACCGTCATGATCAATCCAATCGGGGACGATCCGACGGTTGCGATCGATTGAAACCATGATCGATCTTGGTCGGCGACGACGGATCTTGGACTGTCGTGATCGATCCGATCGGCAACGATCCAACGGTTACGATCGATCGAAGCCATGATCGATCCCGGTCGGCGACGACCGATCTCGGACCGTTGTGATCGATCCGATCGGCGACGATTCGATGGTTGCGATCGATCGAAGCCATGATCGATCCCGGTCGGTGACGACGGATCTCGGACCGTCGCGATCGATCCGATCGACGATGATCCGATGGTTGCGATCGATCGAAGCCATGATCGATCCCAGTCGGCGATGACCGATCTCGAACCATTGCGATCGATCCGATCGGTGACGATCCGACGTTGCGATCGATCGAAGCCATGATCGATCTCGATCGGCGATGATTGATCTCGGACCATCGCGATCGATCCGATCATCGACGATCTGACGGTTGCGATTGATCAAAGCCATGATCTATCCCGGTCAACGACGATCCGATGGTTGCGATCAATCGAAGCCATGATCGATTTTGGTCGGCGACGATCGATCTCGGACCGTCGCGATCGATCCGATCGGCGACGATCCGATGGTTTTGATCGATCGAAGCCATGATGAATCCGATCAGCGACGTTCTGACGGTTGCGATCGATCGAAGCCATGATCGATCCTGGTCGGGGACGACCAATCTAGGACCGTTGCGATCGATCCGATCGGCGAAGATCCGACGGTTGCGATCGATCGAAGCCATGATTGATCCCGGTCAGCGACGACCGATCTCGGACCGTCGCGATCGATCCGATCGGTGACGATCCGACGGTTGCGATCGATCGAAGCCATGTTCGATCCCAGTCGGCGACAATGGATCTTGGACCGTTGCGATCGATCCGATCGGCGACGATCTGATGGTTGCGATCGATCGAAGCCATGATCGATCCCGGTCGGCGACGACCGATCTTAGACCGTTGCGATCGATTCAATCAGCGAAAATTCGATGGTTGCGATAGATCGAAGCCATGATCGATCCCAGTCGATGATGACTAAGATCGGACCGTCGCGATCAATCTGATCAGCGACGATCCGACGGTTACGATCGATCGAAGCCATGATCGATCCCGGTCGGGGACGATCAATCTCAGACCGTTGCGATTGATCCGATCGGCGATGATCCGACGGTTGCGATCGATCGAAGCCATGATCGATCCCGGTCGGCGACGACCGATCTCGGACCGTTGCGATCGATCGATCGGCGACGATCCGACGGTTGCGATCAATCGAAGCCCTGATCGATCCTGGTCGGCGACGATCTGACGGTTGCGATCGATCGAAGCCATGATCGATCCCGGTCGGGGATGACCAATCTCGGGCCATTGCTATCGATCCGATTGGCGATGATCCGACGGTTGCGATCGATCGAAGCCATGATCGATCCTGATCAGCGACAACCGATCTCGGACCGTTGCGATCGATCCGATCGGCGACGATCCAACGGTTGTGATCGATAGAAGTCATGATCGATCTCGATCGGAGATGATGGATCTCGGACCGTCGCGATCGATCCTATCGGCGATGATCCGACGGTTGCGATCGATCGAAGCCATGATCGATCCCGATCGGCAATGACCAATCTCGAACCATTGCGATCGATCCGATCAGTGATGATCCGACAGTTGCGATCGATCGAAGCCATGATCGATCCTGATCGGCGACGACCGATCTCGGACTGTCACGATCGATCCAATGGTTGCAATCGATTGAAGCCATGATCGATCCCGGTCAGCGACGACCGATCTCGGACCATCGCGATCAATCTGATCGGCGACGATCCGACGGTTGCGATCGATCGAAGCCATGATCGATCTCGGTCGGCGACGATCCGATGGTTGCGATGATCTGACGGTTGCAATCTATCTGCATCGGTTTCTAAAGGTTTATTGTCTACCTTTCTAGGACTTTTTTAACCCCCCGTTTTGGATCGTTTCTTTATTCTTTTTGGCCCCTGTTTATCTGTTTGGATCGAAGTCTTTCTTTAGATGCTAGTCATTTAACTTTCGTTCTTCTTGTATCTTATCTCGCTCTAGTTCTCATATGATTAGAGTTTAACACGCACACACACATATATATATATTAAAAAGAATATTTAGATTTCCTTAAACAATATTTTTAAAAATATTGTGACGCATAGATGTGCGTCGCAATATTTTTATTTCATAATTCTTTTTAATATTTTTATAAAATTCATTTTTTTAAAAAAACATTGCGATGCAATACTTGCATCGCTAAATAAAAATTATTTTTATTAATTTACTATTTTATTGCATCGCTATTGCGTCGCTATTTAACATAATTAATTTTTTAAAAAATATTGCGACGCACAGGTTTGTGTCGTAATTTTTTTATTTCATAATTATATTTTATATAAATTAATTTTATTTAAAATAACTGCGACGCACTAAGTACGTCGCTAAATTAAAAATAATTTTTCTAATTTTTTGGTTTATTGTGTCGCTAATGCGTCGCTATTTAACATAATTAATTTTTTTAAAAACATTGCGACGCATAGGGTTGCGTCATAATTTTTAATTTCATAATTATATTTATAAAATTTAATTTTATTTAAAATAATTGTAATGCATTTAGTGCGTCACTAAATTAAAATTAATTTTTTTAATTTTTTGGTTTATTGCGTCACTAATGCGTCGGTATTTAACATAATTAATTTTTTTAAAAACATTGCGACGCAAAGGGTTATGTCGCAATTTTTTTATTTCATAATTATATTTTATAAAATTTAATTTTATTTAAAATAATTACAATGCAGTTAGTGCATCGCTAAATTAAAAATAATTTTTTTAATTTTTTGGTTTATTGCGTCGCTAATGTGTCACTATTTAACATATTTAAATTTTTTAAAAACATTGCGATGCACTGAGTTGCATTGCAATATTTTTTTCTCATATTTATATTTTATAAAATTTAATTTATTTAAATTATTTGCGACACAATTGATGCGTCGCTAAATTAAAAATAATTTTACTAATTTTTTGGTTTATTGCATCGCTAATGCGTTGCTATTTAACATAATTAATTTTTTAAAAATATTGCGACGCACTGAGTTGTGTCGCAATATTTTTTTTCCGTATTTATATTTTATAAAAAATTAATTTAAAATATTGTGATGCATTATTTGAGTCCCTAAATAAAAAAATCAAATTTTTTAATTTTTGGTTTATTAAGTCGCTAATGTGTCGCTAATTGCGTCGCAATGTTTTGTTGTCACGGAGGCATCGCAAAGTGGTCGCAATTTAGCGACGTATAATTGCATGATCCAGCCTGCTTCGAGCCACCTGGCATACCCACATAATCTGCCGCACATCCATAGCAGGGTGTGGCCATACCTCATAACGGCGTATGGTCCATCGTACGTCTATCACTGTGCATGGCCATACCCCGTTACAGCGTACGATTCACTACCTGCCCGCAACTGTGCCCGGTCACATCCGGTGGTGGCGCGCACCACGTACAATCGCCGATGCATGACACCTGTGAGGCCGCACTGACAGGTGACGCAGGACGCCTCCGACATGCACGGTGATAGTACGACCTATCACTGTCAGCCTCATCTTTTGTCCATTATTGAATGGGGCACCTTGAAATCAGCAATCTTCAGGAATGGAGGGGTGTATCTTCGAACAAGTATAAAAGCATACGCTCACGCTGTAAGTAAGGATCGATTAACTCTGGTTTTTCTAGCTTCTTACTAGCAAAATCCTAACTGTCTAGCTTCCTTCGGCTAAACAGTTCTCATCTGTTCCCAAGTGACTAACTTGAGTGTTGGAGGGTCCCACCGGAGCATCCGGTCTCCGGGGACTTTTCTTGCAGGAGTCCGGCAAGGAGGACGTCAATTTCCTCAATGCTTGAGGAAAGTGACTTGGCGCCATCAGATTGGCGCGCCAGGTAGGGGGGGAAAGAGAGGACATCGAACTAGCAATCTGTAATCTCTCTCCCCAAGCTCTTGAACCATGGTGGCAACCCGTACGAAAGGGATCTCTGTCAGTTGTGCTGGGGGGCAGCGCCAAGGAGTTGATCCGCTGGCAGTTGCCTCCTCAGCTCTCCCGACCGGTGTCCCAGCACCGCCGCATCCCCAAGAGGCTGGACCTTCCACTCCCCCGATTGATGTCCCTACGCCTCCTCCCCAGCAGCTCCAGGAAGACCGGTTTGCTGCTCTAGCCACACAAGTCCAATCCTTGGCGGCGGCGGTTCAAGACCTGCAGCACCAGCCGATGACCCCGCGGCATCCGGAGCCACATCCATCGGTTCCAGGGGTGATGCAACCCAGCCAGCATTCCTCCCGAAGGAGATCACCAGTACTGGAGGCTCATCCCCATCGTGCTTCGCCAAACCCCATCACCGGGGAGCCTCTAAGAGACCCCGATCGCCTTCTCGCCACGCCAGTTTCTCCCAAGCGACGGCATGGGAAGGAGGCGGAGCGCCCTCGCCGACATCGCTGTCACCCTTCCCCGTCCTCAGAATCCTCGGGGAGGGGTCCTTCGATGGCAGGATAGCCCGTCGAGCCGAGCGTCGACTCGACGAGTATAACCAGCGGTTGGAGGAACTCAGCCGTCGAATCACTCACTTGCCAGAGGAGGACTATGACAGCCGGCCTCCGCTGTCCCGCTGCATCATGGAAGAGCCCATTTCCACCCGTTCCGTCTCCCTAGCTGGACCCATATGACGGGACCACGGACCCCCTGGACCACCTGAAAGTTACAAGGTTCTTATGCAGGTCCAGGGGGCCACGATTCACTCATGTGCATCGCCTTCCTGCCACCCTGAAGAAGGCTGCCCGAGCTTGGTACTCCCGCCTGCCGCCGCGGAGTATTGATTCTTTCCGTCAGCTGGAGAGAGCCTTCTTGGCCCATTTTGATGCCTGCCGGAAGATTCCAAGGTAGCTGACAGCCTCTTCGCTGTCCAGCAGAAGAGCGGCGAGTCCTTGCAAGATTACATTGCCCGGTTCAAGGAGGCAGCCCTGGAGGTTTACAATCTTGAAGAATCAGAGGCCACTTTGGCCTTGAAGTGAGGGCTTCGTCCGTCTTGCTTCACGTACTCCCTGGACAAGAAGCCGCCCGGTTCTTACGCTAAACTTTTGACCCAAGCCCAGAAATATATCCGCACCGATGAGGCTGATTCCTCTCGGCGCGAGGCAAGCGGGAGTGTCTCAAGAAGCCGGCCCGCCCTGAGCTGTTGAAGTTCGACCCAGGAAGCCCGAACCTCCCCGCCGACCAGACAACCGTCCTCGAGCTTCTGCACAGAGAGATGGACCCTACACTCCACTGCTCGCCCCTATATCACACATTTTGCTCGAGATCGAGGGAGAGTATTATCTTCAACGCCCACCTCCGATGAACCCAAAGATCCCCCGTAACAAGAACCTCTACTACCATTATCACCGGGACCACGGCCATGACACGACGACTGTCGCCAGCTGAAGAAGGTGATAGAGGATCTTATCCAGCATGGCCATCTGGAGAAGTTCGTTCGAAGGAACAACCCGGATACTCCTGGTCTGTCAGCGCCTCCGCCGCGATGATCGACAATGCTCCAACTGAGAAGACGGTGGCGATGATTTCCTGGGGGGCAGGTGGCCGCCGAAGAGGCCTAGAGGGGAGGGGGAGTTAGATCCTGTAATTCCTTTTTCTAAAAGGACTTAGAGGGGGTGGTGAATAAAAATGATGATAGCGTCGTCGTATCCATGACGATTGCTAACATCCTGTAAAAAGAATTCTGATTGATAGTGGGAGCTCGTGGATGTTTTGAATTATGATGCTTTTGTTCGCATGAACCTGTCGCCTGACCTGCTCCGACCCATCACCACGCCTTGATGGGGTTCACTGGGACTCCGTGAAGGTCGAGGGGGAGATCACTCTTCCTGTTACAGCTGGCACATCCCCATGCCAAAGCACAGTCTTCATGAACTTCTGGTGGTCCGAGTGCCCCTCGCATATAATGCAATCCTCGGGAGGCCTGGGCTCAACCTTTTGGACGTTGTCATATCCACTAAGCGACTCCTCGTGAGGTTTCCCACCGGGGAGGGTCGAGGATGCGGGGGGAGCAGAACCCACCCCCGCTTTGCTACCACATGGCCCCTAGTCCGCAGGGGGTGGTGCCTACATCTACACCGGAAGCGCTGGACCCCGGGACCTGGAGAGAAGAGGAGGCCGAGCGCTGCTTGCTTTCCCTCTCGGGGAGGACCCAATAAAGACGATCCAGATTGGAGCCACTCCGGAGGAGGCCGTGACCAGCTCCTCGCTTTCTTGCGGGCTAACGCTGATGTCTTCGCCTGGTCGGCATCCGACATGCCGGATTCCGGAAGAATTACACCACCAGCTCAACATCAACCGGAGTGCCGACCCATTAGGCAAAAGAAGAGGAGCTTCCTCCTGACAGGCAAAAGGCTGGATGAGGAGGTGCGAAAGCTGTTGGCAGCCGGTCACATCCGCGAGGTGCACTACCCCGACTGGCTGGCGAATGTCGTGATGGTTCGCAAGGCCAGTGGGAGCTGGAGGATGTGCGTGGACTTCACCGATCTCAACAAGGCGTGCCCCAAGGACAGCTTCCCACTGCCCCGGATCGACCAGCTGGTGGACGCCACGTCCGGGCACGAAACTCTTAGCTTCATGGATGCATTTTCGGGGTACAATCAAATCAGGATGAACCCGCTGATGAAGAAGCACCTCCTTTGTCACTGAAAAAGGGATTTACTGCTACAAGGTGATGCCGTTTGGGTTGAAGAATGCCGGGGCCACCTATCAAGGTTGATGAATAAGGTCTTTGAGGACCAGATCGGGCGTAACATGGAGGTGTATGTGGACGATATGCTGACCAAGAGCACCAGTGCTGCTGACCATGTACCGATCTCGCAGAGACCTTCAACAACTTGCGCCGGTACCGGATGAAGCTGAACCCCCGCAAGTGTGCCTTTGGGGTAGTGGCAGGCAAGTTCCTGGGCTTTATGGTGACCCAGCGGGGGATCGAAGCCAATCCCGACAAGATCAGGGCTATCTTGGATATGAGGCCCCAGCTAATAAGAAGGAGGTGCAACGCCTAACCGGGAGGGTGGCGGCCTTGAGTCGTTCATGTCAAGATCGGCAGAAAGGTGCTGCCCTTCTTTAAGGCGCTGCGCAAGGTCAACGGCTTCGAGTGGACAAAGGAGTGTCAGGATCCTTCGAAGAGTTGAAGCAGTTTCTATCCACTCCCCCGCTGTTGTCCAAGCCAAGGGGGAGAGAGCTCTTCTATATCTGCAGCCTCCCCGGAGGCCGTCAGTTCTGTGCTCGTGCGCATGGATGCCGACGGAGTCAGAAGCCGGTCTACTACACCAGCAAGGTACTCATGATGCCGAGACCAGATATTCAAGAACCGAGAAGATCATTTTTCGCCTGGTGGTCTCTGCCCAGCTTCCGACCCTACTTCCAAGCTCATCCCATCGTGGTGCTCACGGACCAACCTCTCGGACCATCTTATCCCCCGACACCTCCGGTCGGTTGGCCAAGTGGGCCATCAAGCTGAGCGAGTTCGACCTGTCCATCCGGCCAAGGTCAGCCATGAAGTCTCAGTGTTGGCGGATTTCTTGGTCGAGTGTTCCTGGACCGAGAGATGTGAAGGAGCGACCGGAGGTGTGGAGTCCTCCTCATCGAGGAGGGAAGGAGACTGGATCCTGCATGTGGATGGAGCAGCAAACTCTCAAGGAAGCGGAGCCGGGCTCATCCTTGCGAGCCCCGAGGGAGAGGTGGTAGTACGCCCTCAGATTCCAGTTCCCGGCCACTAATAACCAGGCGGAGTATGAAGCCCTGCTGGCGGGAATGAGGCTAGCTGAGGAGCTTGGTGCGGGCGTTGAGGGCCTTCACGGACTCTCAACTTATTTCTGGGCAGGTCTGGGGAGTACGAAGCTAGGGACCCGACCATGTCCCGCTACCTGAGCAAGGTGCAGTCCCAAGCCTCTCGGTTCTCTTACTTCCGTGTCAGCTACATCCCCGAGCGGAGAATGCTAGGGCCGATGCGCTGTCCCGTTGGCCACTTCGGCCGACGGGACGTGGGAAGAACGTATGTGGAGCACCTGCAGACCCCAGCATTGAAGGCGGATGAAGCACTTGCCAGTTGAGCAAGGGCCCTCCTGGATGGATGCCTACATCCGATATTTGACCGACGACACTCTCCCGAAGACCCCTGAGGCCAAGCTACTCAGGCGGCGGGCCCCGAATTCTTGATGATGGACGGGAAGCTTTATCGAAGATCATTCTCATACCGGTCCTTAGTGTGTGGACCAGCGAATCAGATTACATCTTGGGGAGATCCATGAAGGCATCTGCGGGAGTCACCTGGGGGGCAGAGCCCTAGCTTACAAGGCCCTACGCAAGGGTACTTCTGGCTGACCATGAAGGAGACGCGGCCGAGCTTGTTAAGAAGTGATAGCTGCCAACGCCATGCCAATATCCAGCGACAGCCGACGTCTCAACCTGACCCCCTGGTGGCACCTTGGCCCTTCGCCCAGTGGGGCATGGATATCTTGGGACCATTCCCCCCGGCCTTCCGGACAGCGAAGTTCCTCTTGGTGGCCGTGGATCACTTCACCAAGTGGATTGAAGCCGAGGCCCTTGGCCAAGATCACCGAGAGCAAGGTGAGATCCTTCTTTTGGAAGTCATCATATGTCGGTTCGGACTGCCGCACACTCTGGTCACCGATAATGGCCGGCAGTTTGACAACGCGCCCTTCCGGGAGTTCTGCTCCGAGCTGGGCATCCAAGATTCACTTCCGTCGGGCATCCTCAAACCAACGGGGGCCGAGGTGACTAATCGATCATTCTCCAAGGACTGAGAACTCGGCTGGATGATTGCAAGGGACGTGGGTGGAGGAGCTCCCCAACGTGCTATGGGCCTACACACAACGCCACGAGCCCCCACCGGGAGACCCCGTTCAGCCTGGTCTTTGGGTCCGAAGCTGTCATCCCGGGGAGATAGGCTCCCCAGCCCTCGGGTGGAGTCGTACAGTGAGGAAGGTAACCCTGACCAACTGCGAGCCAACCTCGACCTGGTGGAGGAGGTGCGAGACCGGCGCGGCTTCGAATGGCGGTCTACCGGCAACGGGCCGCCAAATACTACAACGCCCGCGTGCGCCCCGACGTTCCTGCCAGGAGACCTGGTCCTTCGACGGCTGAGGTCTCGAAACCGACTGAAGGAGGCAAGCTAGCCCGAACTGGGAGGGGCCTTACCGGATCACCGAAGCACTCCGCACGGAGCATAAAATTGAAGACTTGATGGGACGCCACTCCCTAGGACGTGGAATGCGATAACCTCCGTCGGTATTATCAGTAATGTATCCTTTTACATTAAATGCTTGTATTCTTTTGGGTTTTCACCCTCATTTCATATCAATGAATTTGAGTTCTAGCATCTCAGTTTTCAAAAAGCCCTGGGCCAGCCAGGCACAAAGCCCAGTGTACCACTGGCAGAGCGATGTACCATCGGCTCTCAACAACAAAGCCCGACCCGGTCGGCACAAAAGCCCTGGGCCAGCCAGGCACAAGCCCAGTGTACCACTGGCAGAGCGGTGTACCACGGCTCTCAACAACAAAGCCCGACCCCGGTCGGCACAAAAAGCCCTGGGCCAGCCAGGCATAAAGCCCAGTGTACCACTGGCAGAGCGGTGTACCACGGCTCTCAACAACAAAGCCCGACCCCGTCGGCACAAAAGCCCTGGGCCAGCCAGGCACAAAGCCCAGTGTACCACTGGCAGAGCGGTGTACCACGGCTCTCAACAACAAAGCCCGACCCGGTCGGCACAAAAGCCCTGGGCCAGCCAGGCACAAAGCCCAGTGTACCACTGGCAGAGCGGTGTACCACGGCTCTCAACAACAAAGCCCGACCCCGGTCGGCACAAAAAGCCCTGGGCCAGCCAGGCACAAAGCCCAGTGTACCACTGGCAGAGCGTGTACCACGGCTCTCAACAACAAAGCCTCGGCACAAAAAGCCCTGGGCCAGCCAGGCACAAAGCCCAGTGTACCACTGGCAGAGCGATGTACCATCGGCTCTCAACAACAAAGCCCGACCCGGTCGGCACAAAAAGCCCTAGCCAGGCACAAGCCCAGTGTACCACTGGCAGAGCGGTGTACCACGGCTCTCAACAACAAAGCCCGACCCCGGTCGGCACAAAAAGCCCTGCCAGCCAGGCACAAAGCCCAGTGTACCACTGGCAGAGCGGTGTACCACGGCTCTCAACAACAAAGCCCGACCCGGTCGGCACAAAAGCCCTGCAGCCAGGCATAAGCCCAGTGTACCACTGGCAGAGCGGTGTACCACGGCTCTCAACAACAAAGCCCGACCCCGGTCGGCACAAAAAGCCCTGCCAGCCAGGCACAAAGCCCAGTGTACCACTGGCAGAGCGGTGTACCACGGCTCTCAACAACAAAGCCCGACCCCGTCGGCACAAAAAGCCCTGGGCCAGCCAGGCACAAAGCCCAGTGTACCACTGGCAGAGCGGTGTACCACGGCTCTCAACAACAAAGCCCGACCCGGTCGGCACAAAAGCCCTGGGCCAGCCAGGCACAAAGCCCAACCCCCGTCGGCACTTAAAGCCCTGGGCCAGCCAGGCACAAAGCCCGACCCCCGTCGCCACTTA
>UESW01004890.1:85282-131451 GCA_900491605.1 Calamus simplicifolius | reverse complement strand
CTCCTCGGCCTCACCTGCTTGGTTCTCGGCTGCCTGGATGGTCGTAGCCAACTCTGAAATGTGCAAGTCCCTGACCACGATAGTGCTTTCGGCCTCCATAAGCTGGCTGAGAGCCGTCCGCAAACGGTTGGTCTCGACTTCGGCCCGGTTTTTGGCCGCCCTTATCTCATTGGCCCGGGCAGTCCTTGCCGATTCCAAGGCCTTCTCGACCGCTTCTGCTTGAGTGCGAGCCTCCTCGGCCTCTTCTGGGCCTCTCGCATGAGGGTCTTCCCCCCATGGATGACCTCCCTTGTAGCAGCCAAGGAGTTTGCAATCTGCATGCAGGCCTTGTGTTTAAAAAGAGAAAGGAGGAATAAAAGGGAATTCTGAAAGCAGAGAGCTGCGAGTCTACTCACTTTGATCAGGGCCGCGTAAGATTCCCGGAAGAATGTGGCCGCCTTCAAACGGTTAAGTTCTTCCTGAACCTCGAGTACGAGGATCGATGAGACAAGCCACTCCGCCCAGCGTCCATAATCTAAAATGGAGTCCTGATGCAGCCTTGGCTTGCCTCTATTCCCTCCAGCAGCCTCGGCAGTTTCAGATTTGGTGCACGGAGGGCTGCTTGCCGGTGTCTGCTCCGAGGGCAGGCTTGCAGCCCCGACGATTCCTCACCCCAGTTCCTTGTTAATTCGGCGGGAGGCTCCTCCGTGGCCGGCTCCTCCATTATCGCCGGCTCCTCCATGGCCGGCCCCTCCATTATTGCCGGCTCCTCTGTGGCCGGCTCCTCCGCTGTTGCCTCCTCAGCCACCACCCTTTCGGGCGGGGTGTCAGCCATCAAATCGATCTCCGGGGTGGCCGGAGGCTCTTGCCGTGTAGGCAGCTCAGGCACCCGCACTGTCGGGCATTTCGGGGCCGAAGCTTGCTGCCCTCACTCGGCCCCTCCCGGGCCCTCTTCTTATCAGCGGCCTTCATGAGACGGCGGGTCAGGACCTTCATAGCTGTGCAACGTCGGCCGGGGATCAGTAAAAAAAAAAAAACGAAACAGGAAGACTTTGACTAAGTATGGGGGAGACTTACCGTGGTGGAAGATGAGACCCGCCGACTGGAGGTTTTCCTCTGTTAGAAGCAGGTTGTACCGAGGGATGTCGGTAGCCAACAGCTGCCCCAACGCTTCCTTGTCTCCGGGGTGGACAGTGGAATTTATGTTACCTCGAAGGTCGGGGTCCCCCACCGGGGCTTAACTTGGTCAAGATTGGCAAAAAAGAATTGGGATTTCAATCCCTTGATGGAAGTAGGAAGAAGGAGCTTAAGGACTCGGCCGGATCGGGGCTAAAATATCTACCAACCCTTCTGAGCCCGGAGGATGTAAAAAGAGCGAAAAGAGAGACTCGAGGGGTAATGTGGAGATGATGACAAAGGATGACGAAGGCACTAATGACTCGAAGGGAGTTCGGGACCAACTGAGAGGGGGTCAAGGAGTAGTAGTCAAGGAGGTTTACGAAAAAAGGAGGAAGGGGTATGTGGAAGGCCCACCCTCAGGAAAATCTCGTAAATGGCTACTCGGCCGGTTGAGATGAGATCACTCTATCGTTGGGAGTCGAGAGATAGAGCCCGACATCCTTGGGGATTTGGTAACGGGCCCGGATGTTCGCCAAATCCTAGCCTGTCACCATGGAGGCAACCCCTTCCGGGGATTCCGCCTCCACCCTTGAGGAGGTACCGGCCTCCGCCCGGTGTCTCCTGGATGGGGCCACGCCAGTTGCCGCCGGATGCCTCCCTGCGGGAGCCTTCCCGGCGACCCGCCACCGGGCCAGGGGGACGCGGTCCTCCAAATCAGAGGATAACTCAAGAGGAGGTGAAGGAGAAGGAGGAGAAGAAGGAGAAGCATGAAGCCTCCTAGGCGAAGGATGATCCTTCGAATCGTCCTCCGAGGTCGAGGACTGGGAGCTCATCGTTGGAAGAAGGAATAGAGAGTCTAGAAGAGACGAAGAGCTGACCTGGTGAAGAAAATGGCATGCGCGGAATCTCAGATTGCAGAGAAGGCCAGGAGGCGGAAGGTCAGGGAGTCAGGGGAAGAAGACAATGGTAGCAGGAGCAATATGGCTAGGTTCAAACCCCCACCCGAGTTTTATTGAATTTCAAATTATCCCGCCTTGTCTTGTCGGACACGTGGAGTCGCATCGTAGGCTGGGCTGCCTCGTTGACCACTCGGTGTGTGATACGATCTGATTCCGGCCAACGATGAGAGGCCGCTGGCGTCATCGTTATGATGGGTAATGATGGCGCCACTTTCTGCACAGACTTCGAAGGATCAACCTTGCCTCGAGGACGATCGCCATGGATCGGGTGGATAGTAGTGGCCGCCCTTTCACATCCCCCTTGATGCCCGCGTAAAGTCATTGCAGTGCCCAGAGACATGTGTCCGGGGGCGGTTCGCCGAGGGCGGGGATCAGCCACTTGGGAGGTGATACCCCTTTTGCTTTGCTGGGGTGGGCCGCTCCGCCTCAGGGGTGAGGGGGCATCTGATATGGCTGATCCAATGCCGTTATAATAAATGATAACGGCGATCGACGGAGGCCCTATCAGCCTCCTGAGGCCCCCTCTCGGTGTCGGCCTCAAGCCACAGCTCCCGGGCCTCATGAACTCTCAACCCCCGAGACCCCCTTGGTCTCGGGATTCATGAACAGTGCTTGGCCTCGAGTTCCACTCTCGGCCTTAAGCCACAGCTCCCAGGTCTCATGAATAGCATCTCGACCCACGAGACCCCCTCGGTCTCGGGCTTCATGAATAGTGCTTACCTCGAGTTCCGCTCTCGGCCTCAAGCCATAGCTCCCGAGCCTCATGAACAGCATCTCAACCCCCAAAACCCCCTCGGCCTTGGGCTTCATGAACAGTGCTTAGCCTCGAGTTCCGCTCTCGGCCTCAAGCCACAGCTCCTGGGCCTCATGAACAGTATCTCAACCCCCGAGACCCCCTCGGTCTCGAGCTTCTTGAACAGTGCTTGGCCTCGAGTTCCGCTCTCAGCCTCAAGCCACAGCTCCCGGGCCTCATGAACAGCATCTCAACCCCCGAGACCCCCTCGGCCATGGGCTGCATGAACAGTGCCCGATGCATGATCCGGCCTGCTCTGGGCCACCTGGCATACCCACAAATCCGCCGCACATCCATAGCAGGGTGTGGCTATACCTCATAACAGCGAATGGTCTATCGTACGTCTATCACTGTTCATGGCTATACCCCATTACAACGTACGATTCACCACCTGCCCACAACTGTGCGCGATCACATCCGGCGGTGGCGCGCACCACATACAATCACCGATGCGTGACACCTGTGAGGCCGCACTGACAGGTGACACAGGATGCCTCCGGCATGCACGGTGACAGTACGACCTATCACTGTCAGCCTCATCTTTTGTCTGTTATTGAATGGGGCACCTTGAAATTAACAATCTTCGGGAATGAAGGGGTGTATCTTCGAACAGGTATAAAAGTATACGCTCACGCTGTAAGTAAGGATCGATCAACTCTGGTTTTTCTAGCTTCTTCTTACTAGCAAAACCCTAACTGTCTAGCTTCCTTCAGCTAAACAGTTCTTATCTGTTCCCAAGTGACTAACTTGAGCGTTGGAGGGTCCCCACCGGAGCATCCGGTCTCCGGAAACTTTTCTTGCAGGAGTCCGACGAGGAGGATGTCCGTTTCCTCGACGCTTGAGGAAAGTGACTTGGCGCCATCAGGGCCCATCATGAAATATCCTTTAATTTAATATAAATATTATTATTGCATTTAGATTAGAAAATGTTTAAGATAAAAGTTTGTAAAAGAAGGGGATGAGCTGGAAGAAGCTATATATCATTGTCAGTTTCTATCAAGCGCAAATTACTCATCATGTTTGCCACCACCCGGCTCACCATTAACTACCCTCCATATCCAACTTTTTTTAAAAAATTTTAATTTTAAAAATGATCTCTTATTTTTAGAAATAAAATATATTTTTAAATTTTTATAAAGAAAAAAAAATAGAAATAGAAATTAAAATTAAAGATGACGAATAGAAAATTAATTTCCACAATGGAACGAAGAGAACTGTTGAGGGGTAAAATTGCCATTGCGTTGATAACTGTGCAAATAGACTAAGATCAGCCCCAGCCCCCACTTGCTACGCTATGCCTACGAAGAACGAGCTAGCTAGTATGATCCGACGGATCGAGCAATCCATAGCTCGGTTTCCCCGAGCAACCCATAGCTCAGTTCCCTCGAGCAATCCATAGCTCGGCTTCTCCGAGCAACCCATAGCTCGGTTCCCCCGAGCAATCCATGGCTCGGCTTCCCCGAGCAACCCATAGCTCGGTTTCCTCGAGCCACCCATAGCTCGGTTCCCCCGAGCAATCCATGGTTCGGCTTCCCCGAGCAACCCATAGCTCGGCTTCTCGGAGCAACCCATAGCTCGGTTCCCCTGAGCCATCCATAGCTTAGCTTCCCCGAGCCACCCATAGCTCGGCTCCCCCGAGCAACCCATAGCTGTCTTCCCTGAGCAACCCATAACTCGGTCCCTCTGAGCAACTTGAAGCTCGGCTTCCCCGTGTAACCCGTAGATCGACATGCACCTCCGTGGAACCTGGCACGGGAGAGCCCAAGTCTAGTGTAACAGAATCCCAAACAAAGAATCGTATCGAGGAGTGGCCTAGGATCTACAATAATGGCCTAGGACCTACGCAGTCATTGGACCTCAAGCCATCAGAGAGCTCTCCCAGCCGTCGATCCTCCAACAGACAAGATACGGATCCCATCGGCCTCACAACGACTTGATTCGAATCATCTCCGTATCCCAACAACCTTTGAAACCTTCCAGAAGGCGCTCAAGATTCAGGTGATTGCCTATAAATAAGATATTCTTAGATTCTCTCAGGTACGCGTACAAGCTCCCGTACAGAGCTCCTAACTCCCTCTCTCTGCTCCCCCTTTTCTCCTCACCGCCGTCAGCGCTCCGCAAGAGCTCCCGATTGGCCACCCTCGGAGGGACTCCCCAGAGGATTCTTCTCCTCATTTTTGTTGATCGTTGATCCCCACTGACTTGAGCATCGGGGTCTTCCGCGGAGGGCCACCCCCAATGCCTCTCGCGTGAGTACTTCTATGCAGGTCTGCCCAGGAGGAAGCCCGATCAGGAGACCGATCGTGCCCGAGTCGGAGGATAGATCCCGGCGGCAATAGATTGGCGCTAAAGGAAGGGCCTCAAGTCCCATTAAAACTTGAAGAAAGGAGATAAGGATCTCGATCCGGAAGAGAACCTCTCCAATGGCTAATCGAAGAAGAGAAATTCTGAAGCCTAGGACCATGTCGTCTCCTAGAGACCTGATCCGATGAGTAACGTGGCACCGTAGCTGCCACCAGTTGAGACCCCGTTGCCACCAGCTATCTCGGTGACCCAGGATCAATTCGCCATACTGGTCCAGCAGGTCCAAGACCTGACCCATCTGGTTCAGGAGCGCCTCGCAACTGCCCCTGCTCCATGCCCCCTTGAGGAGGTCGCAGCCCCTTTCTCTCTGGCCACCTCTTCTTCTGGTCCACATGGAGTCGCGGACCCCCCACACCGACCCAAGGAGGACAGACCAGTCCCACGAGAGGGATGCAACAGGGATCCCCCCAGATCTCGACGGGCCCGGTCCCTCTCTCCGGAGTCCTCCCGCCATGATTCGATGCCATCCCCGCGCTCTCCTCGCCCGGCCCCTCCTCTGACAACTCTGAAAGATGCATCAGGAGCTGGACGCCGCCAAGCAGGCCCATCCGCCTCAGCCCAAAGTAGAGCAAGGCATCCCCTTCTCCAAGGGATCATGGAGAAAGTGATTCCCTCCCATGTTAAGCTACTCGCCATCGAGCCCTACTATGGCTCCTCTAACCCGGATGATCACCTCAGTAGCTTTCGGTCAATAATGATGTTCCACGGAGCATCAGATGTGATCCTCTGCTGCGCTTTCCCTTCCACTCTCAGAGGATCTGCCCAAACCTAGTTCAACGCCTTGAAACCGGGTTCCGTTGATTCATTCGACGAGCTGAGCCATCTTTTTATTGGCTAGTTCATCAGCAACTGCGTCACCGACGAAGATCCGACTCCCTCTCTGAAGTTAAGCAGAGAGAGGGGGAGTCCTTGAGAAATTACCTTGGCCGTTTCAACAAGGCCATGCTGGAGGTGGACCACCTTAATCATGAGGTGGCTATGTCCGCCCTAGCGGGGGAGTCTTGAAGGAGAGCGACTTCTACCTGGCGATGGAGGTCAGCTACCCCTCGAACCTCTCCGATATGATGGCCCTGGCAGACAAATATGCCAGGGTCGAAGAGTCACAGAGAGCTGCCCTGCCGAGCTGGCGAAGAAGAAAGAACCTAAAGGTCGGACAGGCACCGACCCGTCCGTCAGCCAAGCCCGCCTCGTCGCCAAAGAGCTCCCCGCTGCAACCAAGAAATCGCTCCCGGAGCCCCCAGGCGATTCGACCGGTACACCCCACTCACTGTTCCTAGGCGCAAATCCTTATGGAGATAGAGCGCCAGCTCCCCGACCAACTCCTCTCCGAGGGAACCCAACTCGGAGGGACCCCACCAAGTACTGCCGCTATCATCGGGAGCATGGCCACGACACCGAGGAATGCTAGCAGTTGAAGAACGAGATTGAGAGGCTAATCCAACGGGGCCGACTGAACCAGTTCAGAAGGGCGCCCGAGCCAGGTCAAGGGGGTGACCGCCAGCCCGAGCTTCAGCAGCCTCCTCCTCCTCCAAATCCACCCGTAATCGGCCACATCAACATGATTGAAGAGGCCGGTAGCTCGAGCTCCAGAAACGATGGTGAAGGCTCGGTGCCAAAGAAAGCGCGAACGACTGAGCTCTCCTTCTCCGACGACGATCTCCAAGGGATACATTTCCCATATGACGACGCATTAGTTGTATCTCTCAATTTGAATAACTACGATGTAAGTCGATCCTCGTTGATAGTGGAAGCTCCATGAATGTTCTGTACCTTGATGTGTTTGCCAAGATGAGATTGCTCATGGAAAACCTCCGAGCCGTGGACTCCACCCTAATGGGGTTCACAGGCGACATCATCATCCCGGAAGGAGTCGTAACATTAACGTTCGGGCAGGATCCTGGCCCCTTGTGGCCACTGTTCACACGGACTTCCTAGTGACTAAGCTCAGGTCGCCCTACAATGCGATATTTGGGAGACCCGGCCTGATGTCCCTCAAAGCTGTTGTCTCCATCCCACACCTATCTATGAAATTCCCCACCGCGGGGAGTTGGTGTTGTCCAAGGAAGCCAAACTATGGCTCGACAGTGTTTTGTCACCAGCCTTCAGTCTAGAATGCCTGAGGTTGATGGGCTGGATGCTCGGGAGGACTTCGCCGAGCAACAGGGAGAACCAACCGAGGAACTGGAAGAAGTACCACTGAGGCTCGTCCCGACCGAACCATAAAGATCGGGTCGCTGCTGAAAGGAAAATCCTGGCAGGAGCTGATCGACTTTCTCCGAAGCAACGCCGATGTCTTCATCTGGTCCGCCTCCGACATGCCAGGAATTAGCCCCGAAGTTCTTGTCCACCGTCTTAACGTGGACGAGATACCGCTCGTAAAACAAAAGAAGAGGAGTTTGCCCCAGAGCGGCATAGAGCTATTGAAGAGGAGGTTGATAAGCTTATCAAGGCAAACTTCATTCGGAAGGTGAATTACCCAAGTTGGCTGTCAAATGTCGTCATGGTGAAGAAGTCGAGCGGCAAGTGGCGGATCTGCATTGACTTCACCGACCTCAATAAAGCGTGCCGAAGGACAGCTTTCCCCTCCCCAAATTGATCAACTTGTAGATGCCACCTCGGGTCACCAAATGCTGACGTTCATGGACACCTACTCGGGCTACAACCAGATCCAGATGGCCCCCGAAGATGAAGAAAAGACTGCCTTCATAACCGACCGAGGTACTTACTATTACCGTGTTATGCCTTTCGGTCTTAAAAATGTAGGTGCCACCTACCAAAGGCTGGTCAACAAAGTTTTCAAAGAACAAATCGGTCGGAACATAGAGGTATACGTTGATGACATGCTGGTCAAAAGCAAAGAAGCATCACGACACGTCGAGGATCACTCGGAGAGCTTCACGACGCTCCAAATACCTAATGAAGCTCAATCCAACTAAGTGTGTCTTCGCGTCAACTCTGGGAAGTTCCTCGGCTTTGTGGTTTTCCAACGGGGTATCGAAGCTAACCCCCAGAAGATCCAGGCTCTTCAGCAATGATGCCCCCGGCGTCTATTAAAGAAGTCCAGCGCCTAACTGGGAGAATAGCAGCCCTTAACCGCTTCATAGCTCGGTCTGTCGAGAGATGCCTCCCTTTCTTCAAGACTCTCCAGTCGGCTAAGAATTTTCAATGGTCTTCGAGTGTCAAAAATTATTCGAAGATCTAAAGAAGGACCTTGGCTCTCCCCCTCTCCTCAGCAGTCCAAATCCTGGGGAGACATTGTTCCTGTATCTGGCTGTCTCGGAAGGTGCCGTTTGCTCGGTGTTGGTCAGAGAAGAAGATAAGGCCTAGAAGCCAATTTATTATGTCAGTAAACTGCTCCAGATGCGGAGACGAGGTATACCCAGATTGAGAAGATGGTATTGGCCTTGATCACCTCAGTCCAAAAGTTGCGGCCATACTTCCAAGCCCATTCTGTGACGGTCCTGACTGACCAACCCATCAAAGCGGTGGTCCATCGCCCGGAGACATCGGGAAGAATGACTAAATGGGCCATCGAGCTGAGCGAGCACGACATTCAATTCCAGCCTTGCTCGGCCATCAAAGCTCAGGTGCTGGCTGACTTCCTCCTCGAATGTACCATCCCGGAGGATGGCTCCACCCCCAACTCCCCCGAGAGCCTGAAATCTGACACCCGCTGCCTCCTCCGTGTCGATGGGTCATCCAACGCCCATCGCTCCGTTGCAGGCTTAGTCCTCACTAGCCGAGGGGGCGACTTTGAATACGGCGTCCGCTTCTCCTTTCCGGCCTCCAATAACGAAGCCAAGTATGAAGCTCTGCTGGCCGGTCTCCGGATCGCCCAGCCTTAAGGTGGAGAAACTGAATGTCTTCACCGACTCTCAGCTGGTGGCAGGTCACGTACGAGGGGAGTTTGAGGCTTGAGAACCGAACATGATCCGATATCTCCAAGTGGTTCAAAGCCTACTCTCCCATTTCCCTGAATTTGAGATCATTCAGATTCCAGATCTAAAAATGCTCGTGCCGACCTATTATCTCGGCTGGCGACTGTGGAGTCAATGGACGTCGAACAAAAGTTTCATTTGAAAATTTTGGAGAGACCTAGTATCGTGGAGATCGACTGATTGATGCAAGTTGAGGCCGAACCATCATGGTTCGACCCCATCCTGAAGTATCTTAAAAAGGGTTGCTCCCGGCCGATCGAAGAGAAGCTAGAAGGCTAAAGCTACAAGCCACCCACTATGTGTTGATTGATGACCAGCTCTACAAACGGTCCTTCTCTATGCCATTGCTCAGATGCCTTCGCCCATCCGAAGCTGACTACGCCCTTCGGGAGGTACACGAGGGGATTTGCAACATCTGGGGAGCCGGTCCTTATGCCACAAGGTGCTGCGTCAAGATTACTATTGGCCAA
Source organism: Calamus simplicifolius (assembly GCA_900491605.1). Lineage (NCBI taxonomy): Eukaryota > Viridiplantae > Streptophyta > Magnoliopsida > Arecales > Arecaceae > Calamus > Calamus simplicifolius. Next base: position 121,829 of record UESW01004890.1, on the reverse strand, counting down.
CCATGCAAAAGGATGCTGACGACCTTGTCCGAGCTTGTGACCCATGCCAAAGATACTCCAGTATTCAGAGGCTCCCCTCCGCCAGTTTGGTCCCCATTTCCTCTGCTTGGCCCTTTGCCAAGTGGGGAATGGACATTCTTGGCCCATTTCCACTCGCCACTGGGCAGTGGAAGTTTTTATTCATCGCCATCGATTACTTCACTAAATGGGTCGAGACGGAAGCGGTTGCTCAAATAACTGAGGCTCGAGCCAGGGACTTCGTGTGGAGATCTATCATCTGCCGCTTCGGCCTCCCATACACCATCATTACTGACAACAATAGACAATTCGACAATCCGAAGTTTCGTCAGTTCTGCGAGGAGCATGGGATCCATCACCACCTTACCTCGGTCGGGCATCCACAGGCTAACGGAGCAGCCGAAGTAACCAACCGAACCTTGCTTCAAGGGATCAAAGCTCGGCTCTCTAGAGCCCGAGGCAGATGGGCGGACGAGTTACACCATGTCCTATGGGCCTACCGCACCACCCCGATAGTGCCCATAGGCGAGACCCCATTTGAATGGCCTTCGGCACAGAGGCCGTCATCCCCGTGGAGATAGAACTCCCTTCCCTGAGGGTGGAAAGCTACTCGGAGGAAGCCAGTGATGCAGCTCCACGCCAACCTTGACCTGGTAGAGTAGATCAGAGAAAAAGCTTGGATCAGGATAGCTGCCTACCAGCAAAGAGTGGCCCATTACCATGCCTCCAGAGTCAAAGGGAAAGCTTTCTTGCCTGGCGACCTCGTTCTCCGGAAAATATCTGTCTCCAAACCGCTGGAGCAAGGAAAGCTAGCCCCAAACTGGGAAGGCCCCTACAAAGTAGCGGAGCTCGTCGGACCCGGTATCTACAAGCTGCAAGACCTAAGCGGAAGATCCATCCCTCGGACGTGGAATTCGGACAATCTCCGCAAGTATCATCAGTAGGGTACCCCTCTATAGGCTCGCCTTCTTAAATTTTTGTTGGCATATTGTTTCATAATTCATGGCATAAATCATCACAAATTATATCACCAAAAATAGTGAAGAAAAACAAATGCTGCTTACCAATCCTCGGCACGACCGAGTTATCTGTTTAAACAGGAAATCTCCGAACCTCGGCTGGGCCGAGCAAATAATTTCCAAACCACGACTGGGCCGAGCAACTAATCTCCGAACCTCGGCTGGGTCGAGCAACTAATCTCCAAACCTCGGCTGGGCTGAGCAACTAATCTCTGAACCTCGGCTGGGCCGAGCAACTAATCTCCGAACCTCGGCTGGGACGAGCGATGGATTCTAAAGCCCCGGCCAAAACCGGAGTGCATAAAGCCCTGGTTAAAATCGGAGTGCGTAAGTACTGGCTAAAACCGAAACACGTAAACCTTGACCAAACTAAAGGGCTTCCAAACTGTCCCCAGAGCTTCGGCCAGTTCGAAGAATACACGCCGTGCAATATCGTCAGCGGGTACAAATTCCGCGCCTTTAGCAAATCCCTAAAGGCTTCGATAGGCCCTACACGACCGCCTAAGAACCCAAACAAAGTCGGGGAACCTCTCCTACTACTAAATCCCTGGGCTATCCAAGCAGTATCCCTGCGCCTTACTGCCTAAGCGCCTGTCTCGTTCCGCGAACGGGACCATGATTCACTGCACGAGCCCACGGGACCGCCCAGGTCTCCCTTTGGCTCGAATAGGGGCAAACAGTTTTTCCTTTTTTATGGACCAAGCAACGATCTCAGCAGGGAACAAAAGGTTGCCAAAAAAGAAATTCACTCTTTATTATTATAGAGGAAAATACAAAAAGAAAATGAAAAAGTGAAAAATGGCCTTCACAAAGGCCTACTGTCTCCCCCCCAGGGGCTGCCGGGTCCTCCCTGCGCCGAGTCAGCTCGGCAACTTGCTGACGGAGGGATGCTATCACCCCCTCCTGCTGATCGATGACCCGACGGAGAGCCTCAGCCTCCCTCACAAAAACGGCGAGAAACTCCTCGACCAACTTCTTGAGCTGCTCATGGCCTGCCAGAGCTGACGCCAGGGCCATGCCATCGACAGTCACGGAGGAATGGCTCCCCTGGGAGCCCCCGCGGCCATTGCTAACAACGCTTGACTCTTCGTCCGATTGCCCTTCGCCCTGAGAAGCCATACCCGCTCTCAGGAGCTATCGAAAGGCCAGCCGAAAGGATGACGAACATTGGCATCCCCCTCGCCCATATTTATACCGCCCTGGCAAGTATCTCGAGCAGTTGGATCATTAATCCCGACCCGTGAGAATCTGCCGCGTGTCGCCACTTTGGCTGGCGCCCACAGGAAGCGAAGAGTTGCACCCCCTCCCGAGGGAAATCGGTAAACGTCGATGAATTACTTGGGAAACCCCCTCCTTCTCTAGAAACTAGGTTCCTTCCGATCTGCCGAGCCCTCACGGAGTAAATGTTCTCGAAACCCCACCGAATCGGTCGCCCTTGGAGAAGTGCGAAGAAAAGGGGCGTTAGCAGCTGACGCTGACTCGCTTCCCTCGGAAATCGCCAAATCATAAATATCGGGCGCCCCCATGCACCGCCCGTTTCACTTTGACGTTCCATGCCAAATCTCACAGGAACCAAACATCCAGGGTCTCGGAAATAACCGAATTACCCCTCCGAGCAACAAATCTTCGAACCTCAGTTGGTTCGAGCAACAAGTCTCCGAACCTCGGCAGAGCCAAGCAATAAATCATCAAACTTCGGCAGGGCCGAACAATAAATCTCCGAACCTTGGTAGGGCCGAGCAATAAAACTCCAAACCTCGGCAGGGCCAAGAAATAGATCTCCAAACCTCGACAGGGTCGAGCAATAAATCTCCAACCTCGGCAGGGCCGAGCAATAAATCTCCAAACCTTGGCAGGGCTGAGCAATAAATCATCGAACTTTGGCAGGGCTGAACAATAAATCTCCGAACTCCGGCAGGCCCAAACAATAAATCTCCAAACTATGGCAGGGCCGAACAATAAATCTCCGAACCTCGGCAGGGCCGAGCAATAAAACTCCGAACCTCGGTAGGGCCGAGCAATGGATCTCTGAACCTTGACAGGGTCGAGCAATAAATCTACGAACCTCGGCAGGGACGAGCAATAAATCTCTGAACCTTGGCTGGGCCGAGCAACCAGTCTCCAAACCTCGGCAGGGCCGAGCAATAAATCTCCAAACTTCGGCCAAAGTCAAGGAATGTGTTCTACTACTAAGGATCCCGGCAAAAGCCGAGGAGTTCTTCTCACTATCAAAGCCCCAACATAAAGCCGAGACGCATGTCTCGTTACCACAAATCCCGACCAGACCAAGCAATCTCCAAAGTTTGGGCAGCTTATAAGCCCCGACCGGGTCGGGTAGCGCAAAATCCTCGGCCAAGAACGGGCGATATCCCCGCGCCCTATTTCATGGCCAGCAATAACTCTCGACAAAAAAAAAAAACAGGAACTAGGAGAAAGGGCAAAACTTTATTTATTTCATTGCCAGTGAAACGAATTACAACCGCTTGAGAGGCATTACAAGTGCGTTGAAACACAGGAAATAAAGATGAGTACATAGCTCAACCGAACTGCTCCAAGACAGCTTCGGGTAACAATGATGCTTCAGCATCCGATCCAACAAATCAGACAAGCCACGAACCAGTTAGCTCGCGCTGATAATAAGCAGATGACTCGGCCCGACTGTTGCGATCAGCTTCAGTTAATAATGATATCTCTACATCCAGCCCAAGACATCAGAGAAATCAGAAAGGATGGATGAGCCTTGTCCCAAGCCACCCATCCACAGGGCCCTCCGATGAGTAGGAAGAAAGCTCGCGGACCCTGATAACGGGGTACTCCCCCAAATCAAGTGTGTACCGCTAGCCACTGCCCAAGTCAAAAGGCAATGTACTAGCGGAAAACACACCATCACCCCCTCCTCACGTGGCAAAAGATTCCCCGGGCGGACGAGCCCAGGAATCCAGACTAGGGGAGGAGGCGAAGTTCACGCAAGTCATGAGGAGCACGCGTACACTTCCTACCCTGCGTCCCCGAAGGTGAATCGCGAAGGACACACAGGAAGCGTATATGTGCGCTCTCCATGCGATCTCTGCGAACCTTCTGTGCGCTCTCCATACGATCTCTGGAACTCCTCTCTTGAGGACGAGCCATCCTCCGGCAGCTCCTTCATCACCCCAGCTGTCTGGAGGACCACGACTTGTAGAAGGAAAGCTTGGTCCTCCTGCTCTAAACCCCAGAGAGATAGCCATCATGTAAACCTTCACGATTGGCAGGGAAGAAAACTCTGGGATGGCCCAACACAGCCCTCTTTTCCCTTTTTATAGGCGAAGACGAACTGGGAGCAGCTATCAGAATAGAAAGCCCCGAGATTCGAAACGCCTAACCCACGCCACCACGTGACCTTCCGAGATGAAAACAGCGCCCCTCATTGCATGCCAAGTGCGTCGCCCAAGCCATGATGCATGCCAAGAGATTTTCTTTGATCCCAGATCACGAGCTTTAAATGTCGAAAATCGTTCGCCGATCTTGCATGTACTGGCAGACCTGGAAGATCATCCCGCAAAAATGACATCCTCTAATGGCATATAAGCGCTTACACCACACGCCAAAGCAACCTGCATTGAAAAAGATCGTCACAGCAAAGGTCCCTCGGGAAGTGCCGGGGGGACCTTTTGCTGGCTACAGAGCCGTACTATTTACTTCGGCGAAACGAAAATCAACCTGCCTTGGAAAAGACAAAGCACTGACAGGGGTAATAAAGAGGCGCGAAGGCCAAACCCTCTCTTTACCGAAAAGAATAAAGGGATGACAACGAGGATTCAAAAACCCCCCTGCTCGGGAACAAACTCCCCTCTTTTCGTTGAAGACACGCCCACGGTTTTGCCACTGACAAGACGGACTACCCCGGTCCCAGCCAGGATGCTTCTATGGTTTCTGGTCCCATCCAGCTGAGCTATTTCATCCCTCGGCCCTTGCCGAGCTATTTCATCCCTCGGCCCTAACCGAGCTATTTTGTCCCTCGGCCTCAGCCGAGCTATTTTATCCCTCGTCCCTTGCCAAGCTACTTCATCCCTCGGCCCTAGCCGAGCTATCGCATCCCTCGGCCCTAGCCGAGCTATTTCGTTCCTCGGCCTCAGCCGAGCTATTTTATCCCTCGGCCCTAGCCGAGCTACTTCATCCCTCGGTCCTAACCGAGCTATCACATTCCTCGACCCTAACCGAGCTATTTCATCCCTCGGCCTCAGCCGAGCTATTTCATCCCTCGGCCCTAGTCGAGCTACTTCATCCCTCGGCCCTAGCCGAGCTATCGCATCCCTCGGCCCTAACCGAGCTATTTCATCCCTCGACCTCAGCTGAGCTACTTCATCCCTCGGCCCTAGTCGAGCTATCGCATCCCTCGGCCCTAGCTGAGCTATTTCATTCTTCGGCCCTAGCCGAACATTGCATCATTCGGCTTAAGCTGAATCGAATCATCTCTCAACCTCCTCTTGTGCCAAGCTGTGTTGTCGCTCGGCTCCTTCATTGGGGCTATCCCTATGCCTTGGCCTAGACCAAGATGTTCCCTTAATTCGAGACAGAAAATCAACCAAGCGGCGCTCGCAGTTGGGATAAAAATTTAAGACAAGGAACCATCCGAGAAAGGCAAACAAATGAAAACAACTGACCCGTTTACTGATTTCTGGTCAAATTACAAAAGAAAAGAAACAGAAAATACATATGGGGCCCCAAGAGGTCAAGACTTGGGATCAGTCCAGCGTCTCCTGCGGCCGCATCAGCGGAGCGTCGCTTGGCCCCCCTTTCTCGATAGTGTCCCGCCGGGATACCTCGGCGGCAACATCGACTCCTAGAACAGCTTCGAGATCAACGTCAGAAATCTCTTCATATTCATCTTCCTTGGCCCCGGGGTACGTGTCTCATAATATTTGGCTTCCAAACAAGACAAGTCCAGGTCAGGATAGGCTTGAGTAATCTTGGTCCACGCCTCCTCTTCGTCGAACCAGAATGCATCGGCGCAGGCCGCCCTGCATTCCTCGGCAAATTCGGTAGAGTTCTTGTACTCCTCCACCGCTGAAGAGGCCCGCGCGTTCACCTCGGCCAATTGCTTCTCCAATTCGGAGATCCTTTGGTGCCTCGAGACCGCCTCCTCTCCAAATGCCTTCAACCGCTCCTGAAACTCCTGGCTCATCTTGTTCAACTACAGACGAAAAGCCAAGTAAGGCAGAAGTCGAAAAACCAAAACAGATAAAACAGATAACGCCCTACCTGCTCGTCCCACCGAGCTAGTTCACCCCAACACTTGGACCCTATTGGAGCCCTCGATTTGGCCGATTGATTTTGGCGAAGGCTCTCTTTAAGTTCATTCATCCGGGACTGAGTGTCCCCAATCTCTTGATGAGTGTAGTCAAGCTCGTCAGAAAGTCAAGCAGCTCATTCGTCGACCACATCAGCCGATCCTTCATGTTGGCGAGCTCTTTATTCAGACGGGCAAGGTGGTCCTACTGCCGCCGACACCTGTGCTCTTCCTCCTCGAGCCTCTTGCTCCAGTTGCCCTTATCTTCAGCGTGGCTGGCTTTCAACTGGTCCCACCTCTTATCGAAAAATGCTGCATGGAATTAACCTTATTCTCATGCTCCGCTTTGATCTGAGATAGCTCCAGACTGACCTTCTCGGATTGTTCGCGGAAGCCTTGAAGCTCGTTGACCTGCATTGCGAGTTGAGAGGCTCTTTCTCTCTTAACTGCAAGAACCCTACGAGCCTCCTCGAGCTCCCTCTGGAGGACCGCCAAGGCTCGAGAAAGTTTAGCTGAAGAATCCACCCTCTCCTTGAGGTGATCGACCTCTTGGCAGGCCCGAGCCCAAGCTCCAACGACTAGATGCAAACGCCATTTCAGTACCCTCATGATCAGGGCATTCTGCGAAAGGGATTGCACATATGAGGAATACAGTCGAACTAACTGACTAAAAACCCTACTTCGGTGTGACGACTTACCCGAGATGCATAATCCGAAGCAATCTGCGTGAGGGCAAGGTCATCGATCCTAGGAAGAAGGAAAGCCTCGTTCGGCACTCCAGTGTACCTAAAGGCCACATCGATAAGGTCCTTCGGATCCCTCCTGTCGAGGAACTCTCTCCCCCTTAGAACGCAGACCGCATCAAAGCGGAGAACATGACACTCACCTCCAGATCACGTGAGTAGAAATCTACGCTCAGGGAGCCCGCGGCCCCTGAGGCCCTCGTTCGGCCAACCTCCTCGATCAGAGTCCTCATTTGAGAGGCCTCGGGCATTTCGGCTCCGGCAAGGGAAGCCCCGGCCCGAACGTCCCCTTCGCTTGATGGCTCTCCTTCTCCTTCTTCCTCCTCTTCTGCTTCCGCCTCCTCGGACTTTTCTCTGCCCCCGGCAGACTCTCTTGAACTTCGGTTTCCCTCGGGGCCTTCTATGCCTCGGCGGAAGGCCCTTAACCTGAAAATGCCCCGTGAGGTTCGATCGCTGGTTCAGCAGGTTCGGCTACCCCTTCGTCCACCGCTGGTTCTCCCACCAGCAGCTCAGGCTGAACCTCAGCAGCTGTAAACGCTTCTCTCACCTCGATCGAAGCGAGGGCCACTCCCGCCTCCGCCTGCAACCTCTCCGAGCCACCGGCCTCCAATGAGGGAGACCGAGCTGCCCCAGTCACGGGGGTCTCCAAGTGAACCGACGTCATTCCCTCGCCATCGTCGGACAAAATGACAATAGGTGGGGTGAAAATTTCAGCAGCCTCCTCTGAAACCCCTGCGATATCTTGATCTTCCCCCCTGACAGACCTTCCTCCGGCACCAAAAGACCATGCGCCACCGAAACTTCGATACTTCCAGCCGGCGACGACGAGGAGTGCCGGTCATCACTATCTCTCCTGATCCCCCTAGGGTGGGAGCTGGAAGGGCGAGACCTCTTCTCAGCCTTATGCTTGCTGTTGGAGCCAGATCTCCTGTGACGCTTTCCTAGCTCCTCCTTTATCTGATCTACGAACGCCGACCTTTCGGCTATAGGAGCAATACAACTGCCGCGTTAGCTCACACAAAAATCGAAGTTGAAATCACATTAAACTATTGGCTACAAAGTGATACTCACCACGAGGATCAACAGGACTCAATCCGGCCGCAAAGAGAGCATCCTCCGATAGAAGGGCGCTGGCCGGAAGCACTCGACTGCCGCGTAACATGACCAAATCCCTTTTCTCCTGCTCGAATAACTCCGGATGCGCTTCTGGATCATTCACATATCGTCCCCACACCGAGGGAAGTCCGAGCCAATATTCCTTTCGACTATAAAGAATCATGATTTCCATTCCTTTATCGACAATGGGTAGTCCGAGATCATCTTGAAAGACCTCTGGGGACCGATGTAAGGCCACTCTGAGGCCTTTCAAAGACCAGATTGTAGCACACCTGAACATCGGAAGGGTCGCGGTCACCCCGACACGGCTGCACAGCGAGATGAATTCGATAAGGTTGCGCCAGCTATTGGGAGCCACCATGGTAAAGCATATATTATAGAACCTCATCACCTCCCGCACCAGCGGGTGAAGAGGAAACCTGAGACCTGTCCTCAAACTTTCCTCATAGCAGAATGCTCCGTCCCCTAATCCGGATGTCACCCTGTCATCAGCCGTCGGAGCAATAAGGTAACATCCTGGGAATCTTGTACAAGCGGCGTATCCGTTCTAGATCCGCCAGGTTCACCTTTGAAGCCTAATCATTCGGACTCACCATGTTTTCGATTAAAAGAGATGCTGGGCAAGGTCGCTGAGAGACGGGGAGACAAAGTTCTCTAAGGGAAAGCAAAAGAGCGCTACGAATAGGGATGGCGCCACTACAACCCCATTTTTTTCAAAAGAAACTGCCTCAGGGAGAAGATGAGGCGTCTCAACCAAGACGTTCGGAACCGCCGCTGCAGGCGCTATGAAGATCGAGATTTCCCACGTGGCGCTTCCTCAATCGTTGCCTTCGCCCCTAAGAACGATGGATCCACCTCGAGAAGGCAGAACAGCCACGCAACATTAATTAGGACATCATTGCATAGGCTGTCAAATACAGATTTCCCCATTCGGATTGCGCCACCTAAGTCTACTTCCTATGCCCGAACCTACGCTTCGAACTAGGGAGTGGGGGGGCATGTGTTGAGGGGTAAAATTGCCATTGCGTTGATAACTATGCGAACGGGCTAAGATCAGCCCCAGTCCCCACTTGCTACGCTGCGCCTACGAAGAACGAGCTAGCTAGTATGATCTGGTGGATCGAGCAACCCATAGCTCGGTTTCCCCGAGCAACCCATAGCTCGGTTCCCCCGAGCAATCCATAGCTCGGCTTCTTCGAGCAACCCATAGCTCGGTTCCCCCGAGCAATCCATGGCTCGGCTTCCTCGAGCAACCCATAGCTCGGCTTCCCCGAGCAAACCCATGGTTCGGTTCCCCCGAGCAATCCATAGCTCGACTTCCTCGAGCAACCCATAGCTCGGCTTTCCCGAGCAACCCATAGCTCGGTTCCCCCGAGCCATCCATAGCTCGGCTCCCCCCAGCAACCCATAGCTCGGCTTCCCCGAGCAACCCATAGCTCAGTCCCTCCGAGCAATCTGAAGCTCGGCTTCTCCGAGTAACCCGTAGCTCAACATGCACCTCCGCAGAACCTGGCGCGGGAGCCCAAGTCTAGTGTAACAGAATTCCAAACGAAGAATCGTATCGAGGAGTAGCCTAGGATATGCAATAATGGCCTAGGACCTACGCAGTCATTGGACCTCAAGCCATCAAAGAGCTCTTCCAGCTGTCGATCCTCCAATAGACAAGATACGGATCCCATCGGCCTCACAACAACTTGATTCGAATCACCTCGGTATCCCAACAACCTTCGAACCTTCCAGAAGGCGCTCAAGATTCAGGTGATTCCTTATAAATAAGACACTCCCAAATTCTCTCAGGTACGCGCACAAGCTCCCGTACACAGCTCCTGACTCCCTCTCTCTGCTCCCCCCTTTTCTCCTCACCGCCGTCGACGTTCTGCAAGAGCTTCCGATTGGCCGCCCCCGGAGGGACTCTCCAGAGGGATCCTTCTCCTCATTTATGTTGATCGTCGATCCCCACTGACTTGAGTGTCGGAGGGTCTTCCGTGGAGGGCCACCCCAATGCCTCTCGTGTGAGGACTTCTGTGCAGATCCGCCCAAGAGGAAGCCCGATCAGGAGACCGATCACGCTCGAGTCGGAGGACAGATTCCGGCGACAACAAGAACCTTTTCCAAAAATAAAAAACACCCGTAGTTCCCACTGAAAGAAGAGTGAAGGAGATAGCGGTATAAAATACATTGAAAAATTATACTTAACTTCAAGGCAAACGCTATCATCTCCATACCCCAAACTCTCTCTGCAAATTTTCAAAATTTTGTTGAATTTTGTGCTATTGTTTCAACTTTGAATAGCTTGGCCCAACATAGCCCATGTATGAAAAATCTTGTATATTTATACACAAAAATTCGAATAACAAAAGTAATAACAACAAAGAAATATAGTGACAATTGAATTCTCACAACATAAACATTGCAAATAAACCGGCCAAATAGGAGCTTTTTTAATTGTTGCGCCATGAATCTTGTACAGTTTATTTCCCTTTGTCTTTCCTCAAGGAAACATGTTCTCATTATCTCATATGTCAAAGGTGGAACCTCCCAGCTTTTCAGGAACTTGGGCCAAATAGGAGTTCTTTTATTGGTTGCACCATGAATCTTGTACAGTTTATTGTATGAAGACACAAACCACCTTACAGATTGGTTGGTTTAGACTCCCTTGCATCAAAACAAAGACAGAAATGACAATATTATAACAACTCAGTGTACGTATAGAACAGACTTGCTCGTTGATTTGGTATATATTAGCTAGCGTTTAGTAACTGGTCGAGCTTGCAGGCCTCCACCAGGTCTCTTCTCGAGGGTGTAAGGCAGGTGAGTTCCGAGAATTTTATCCCATGTGATGAAGAATGGCTGCGAGAAGTTGTACTTGGTGCCATAGAGCTGGTGGTGGACGTCATGGTACGCAGTATTGTTCCAGAAGAACATGTGGAATATGTTCCCGGGAAGCCACAATCCGCAATGGTCATCGATACCTTTTATCGTGGAGAAGGAGAAGAAGAAGATGGACGTTCGAGGTGTCATGCCGGATATGACGAACGCTAGGGCTCCCCCGAGAGTGTCCAAGATGAGGCCCTCCAATGGGTGGTTATACTGGCTCCCAAACGAATAGGGGACGACGAGCCGGTGGTGCCAAGAATGGATGTGGCGGTATAAGAACTTATTGACGTGCATGTATCTATGCCAGAAATATTGCCACGTATCGATGACAAACATGCCGATGAAGAACTGTTTCACAATCGTAGGGATTGGAGTACTCTGAACATTTGAGGAGATTGTGTCATCGTCTCTACCTAGCTGCAATGGTCATTAAGCTTTTAGATCAGCACATGAATGAATGAATGTATATGAAACCAATTGCATGGTATTGTAGAGTTTAATTAATAATGTATACCCTGAAAACAAGGATGGCAACGGCGGCCTGCACTAGTTGTTGGAGAAGAACCCCTGCAACAACCTCACGCTTTGAGACCAAGTTCTTGGTGTCTTCGTCTTTCCTCGAGTGCAACCGGTACTTGTCGAGGGAGCCGAGAATCATATAGATCCCTGAATATACCCAGTAGACCACAATGGGCACAACAATGCCCAGAACCTCATCAGAAGGAACGTTAATCATTGCACCTAAGTAATGGAGGCAAGACCTTCGAGAGGAGGACGGCGAGAGAGGAGAGAGGAGTTTACTTTTTTTTTTTTTTTTGATACCTTTGAGGTCCAGTTCGTGGGTTTATATAGCGCGGAAGGTAATTTTTTTTTTTTTGACGCGGCTTCTCTACGGCAGGGGACCAAGCTTGGTGCCGTGCATTGTTTTTCTACTTTTCTCTGACTACGACCAGGGGTCCATCGGTCGCACCGATCCGAATGCCGCCAATTTTGAGCAGACAAATTTAAAATTCTTCTCTGACTGTAAAGATGGAGACAAACGCCCAATTTATTGGTGACAATGATTATAAGTAAAAGATAAGTAGACGACGAAAAGGTCCAACCTTATCTCTTTTTGCCAATTTAAACCTTTTTATTTTACATAAATATTTATTATTTTTTTAAAATATAACTAGTGTAGAACAAAACATATACTAACGTAGGTTTTCATATATTACTTTCGTTTAATTTATGACGTTCTCACTAAATTAATGATTCAAATACAAATTCAAATACAATCATGTCCATATAAAGCTCATATACATTATTTCATCCATGGATTAAATTTACTCGAATATTGTTTACGACAACTTAGAATCTCATCCAGAAAGACTAGCTAAGAAAGTATTATGTGAGCTTCTTGATTCTGTATGAATCTTTAAAATTTTTTCACACATAGCTAATGCGCAACTAATATGCAACAATGAATTACCTTATTTTTGTTCTCATTAAATAAAATAAATAATTGTTATGACAATTTTACAATTAAAGTAGGTTGTATTTTTATTTAGAGTGGCAAACTTGAAAGAAAGAGAGGAGCTGATATCCTAAAAAATTACCATATTAAAAATTTCTTACATGGAAAAACATAGAAAAATATAGATAGAAAGATTCATTTTTAGATATATGTAAAAAATATATAACAATGAATCCCAAATTATGAGTATGGCTCAAAAGGACTCAACCACTAAGATGATATTTGAAATGCACAAATTAATTGAAGTACATAAATATATTATTTTATATACAATTATTTTAAGTAAATTACAATTTTTAAGATTACTTATTTTTGTAAAAATTCATCTTTTCTCTTTTTTAGAAAATGATAGAAAAGGAAATATACTTCATTCTATCATTCGATATTTTCAAATTTTCTATTCAGAATAACTAAAAATCATTAAATTATATAAAACACTTTTTACACAACTTTCAAGAAAATTAGATGACTTGTGGTTAAGTTTTTGTTGATTCTATAACTAAGAAGAAACGTAAAATGAAGATGTTTTAGTCATATTAAAAACTAAAACATGTTTTCTTGTATTATAGCTATTTATTTTATATTTTTGTATTTATTCTGGAGTCTAGGTTTAACAATTATAATGCATGGAGTGGTAATATATGATAGTTTATTTCCATTGAAAAATTGTATCTAGCTTCGTAACTTTGACTGTATTTATAAGGTAACTCTTCTAAAAGAAAACAACTAGGACAAAACAATTTTTAATAGCTCCATCATGGCAAGGAAGCAATAATAAATTATCTTATTGAATTTTAGTAGAAATATGTGGCTATCATCAAGAAAGAGAACATGAGGTAAAGTATTATATATATATATATATATAGGAAAACAATACATTTAAACATTTTTTTAAGATTCAACCTTAATTAAAATATAAGCATACCTTCTAAATGTTGTGCTTGCCTAGCGTTTCCATGTGCATATGAGAGTATCATTAATTATATATCAAGCCCCGGTGCTGGTTTCTTAAAAAGCAAAAAAATAAAATAAAAAAAGGTCCTACAGTCTGCATTTGGAAGTAATACTATAAATTAACGTGATCACATCAAAAATATTTAATTATTCACATTCTTCTTATATAAAATATCTCCAAAGTCTTCTCATACATATGCACATATTACTTAATTCTATTACTTGGCTTCATAAACTATTGCTACAAGTATTTGTTGGTCACAAAGGGCAGCGGTCGGATCATATCACTAGTAGAAAAAATACTTTTAGTGACTGCCATGACGGTCGCTAAAACTTAAAAAGCAGTCGCTAATAATTTTAGCGACCGCTTAGCAACCACCACGTGTTGACCGTCAGAAACTCGTCGCTAAAGACTTTTAGTGACCGCCATTGGCGGTCGCTAAAGTATTAGCGACCGCTTGAGCGACCGCTAGATGTGGGGGCAGAATTTGACTATTAGCGATCGCCTGAAGGCCTTTAGCGATCGCCTAGGCGGTCGCTAATACTATTTTTTTTATTTTTTATTTTCTGTTCTGATGACTATTAGCGATCGCCTTAAGGGCCTTTAGCGACCGCCTAGACGGTCGCTAATACTATTTTTTTTATTTTCTATTTTCTGTTCTGATGGATCATCAGCGACATCCTTTTAAGCCATTTGCGACCGCCTAGGCGGTCGCTAATACTGAATTTTGTTATTTTTCTAATTTATTTAATTTTTAGTTTTTGAATTTTTTTTGTTTGGGTACCTATACCTGTTTTACAAAATTATATAAACTAAATATTAAAATTAAATTATACACACACAATAAAAGTATAAGCTAATAAAAAAAACTGTTTATCTATATTAATAAATCTGCAATGTCTTTGATTTCCAATCCAAAAAAATAATAAGATCTAATACAATTTCCTAGAAAAAAACATAAAGAAGATAATAGTCCCAATGCAGCACCAGTCAAAGACAGTAGTCCCAATGCAGCACCAGTCAATCAACCTGAAACAAAAAATTAAATTTATTAATCAATAAAACATAAATATAATTATGTAAAATAAATATTAAAAGTGATACAATTTAAAATTTTGAAAATAAAATCATTATGTACGATTCTATACTCCTCGAGTGTCCGATTCACACTCCGTTTGTTCCTACATGTCACTAATGGCGTAGAGATCGTGCTCCTCAAGTTTGACGAGCATTGGACCTCGTATGCTCCGTTTGGGCCGTTAGAGGCCAAGTTCGGTTTTCTAAGTTTTAAGTTTCAACTTAAACATACATTATCCTATTCTGGGCCCCTCAAGTGTCCGATTCATGCGCCGTTTGTTCCTACAAGTCACTAATGGCCTAAAGATTGTGCTCCTCAAGTTTGACGAGCATCGGACCTCGTATGCTCTGTTTGGGACGTTAGAGGCCAAGTTCGGTTTTCTAAGTTTTAAGTTTCAACTTAAACGTACATTGTCCTATTCCGGGCCCCTCGAGTGTCCGATTCACCGTTTGTTCCTACAAGTCACTAATGGCCTAGAGATCGTGCTCCTTATGTTTGATGAGCATTGGACCTCGTATGCTGCATTTGGGATGTTAGAGGCCAAGTCCAGTTTTCTAAGTTTTAAGTTTCAACTTAAACATACATTGTCTTATTCCGGGCCCCTCGTGTGTCCGATTCACGCGCCGTTTGTTCCTACAGGTCACTAAGTGTCTCTATTTTAATGTGCATAAAGAATAACAAGGAATTTATAGATACAGCTGAAAATGGAGTACGATACACTCTTCCACATATACTTAGATTATTTAGAAATTAATAAACTTAAAACATATTCATAAACTCATATCTGATTCTGTTCATTTGAGCCTACTGGATCAGGCATGCCCTCACCAACTGACTCATGTCTCGCCTGGTGACCACTGCCAGCGTCTGGGACCTACAATATTACAGTATATGATTAACAACAGAAATAAATAATATATATTTTAAAAGTAATTAAATTAAATTTAAATACAGAGTCTGTAATTATGAACCTGAGTATGAATCGGTGGATCTGAATCATTAGCTATAGGGACACCACTCTGAGCTAGTCGATGTTGTAGCTCCGCTTAAATGCTTGCACCTGCTCCTGTACCTGATCCTGCACCTCGGCCTGCATCGCAACCTGCATCCTTACCCGAAGATCCTCGACATGCGCATCCATCTGCTGGTGAAGAGACTGGATCAGCTCAGCCACCTCCTCGTCAGTTCGCAGGCATGAGCCCTGGGATGAACTACATCCGGATGACTCCGCTCGCATGATAGTCGAACGTGGTATGCCCTTGCCGTATGTAAGTGTATATCCATGCCCATCCTAGCCTATGATAGTGTAGAATATCTCATCCCGCCTAGCAACTACCTGTCGCTCCTCCTCTGGCAGCTCGGCCAATCGAGTCTCAAACTGGGCCTATGCAAGAAAGCAACCAAATTAGAATAGTAAATCAATAAATCTCATAATAGGTTAAAAAAAGTATTGCGTAAAGTTAAATACTTACTACAAGAGCTGCAACCTCAGGATGGTCGAGCCTGCGACTCGCCATCCACACAGACATTCGGTCGGTGGGTGCACCCTGCTCACGTAACTGTCAAAGGATAAATCATGTCATCTACTTATATGAATACAAACTACGTCAACAATCAAAACACGTATGGTCTAACGTGACAGTTTACCTCGTGCCAGATCTGTGTAACGTGTCGAGTCCCAAGCTTGTGAGTAGGGCCCTGCATCGAGCGATTTTGAGAATTTCGCTCTGCCTCTTCCTGCATTCATTTTGGGTCGTGTTTATAAGTTTACACCGAATGTTTCATATGAATTTAACAAAAAATAGGTTGAACTACTCACCCTTGCCTTCTCACTCGACCAGTACCGGACCAACTCAGGCCACTGTGCGGGGAGAATGCCCCTTGGGACTCGCTGAAGAAGGTCTGGGTCGTCCACATTCTTCTCCCAATGCTCTTTCTTTACCTTGTTCTTGTAGTCTTTCCATAACTTTCGACACTTTGCCAAGCAAACTAGATGAAAATCATCAGGACATGACCTCAAATTGTCCTGCGTAGGACAAGAAATTTTAGTAGTCAAGGTGTACTAAATTGACACATCGTATAATAACCTTGAAGCTAAGATAGAACTCAGCGGCTTACCTTAACATCCCCCCAGAGTCGATCTATCGTATCCTAAGGAAAAGCAATCCAATCAAGCATAGTCAGGAGAAATCTATGTGGGTCTCGAACCATATGCCCTAACTGGCTGATAAACGGGCGAGCCCCTTCTCCAATTGGGTGAAATGTATTGTCAAATTACACATCATAATGGGTACCAGCATTCCATGAAGGAATCCCTCTAGCTGGGCCCCTACCCCTACTGGAAGATGAACTCGTCGTAGTAGAAGCTATAAACAATAAACTTATTAGTTAAATAAAACTGAAATTATTTTATATAATTGTTAAACATAAAAATGAAATTATACCAGTATGTGTGGAGGTCGATGCACCAACTGTAGATGGAGAAGGCCCTACTGGCATGGACTGGAGGCATCGCTAAATTTAAAAATTATTTTTTTAATTTTATGGTTTATTGAGTCGCTAATGCGTTGCTATTTGCGTCGCAATATTTTTTTGACACGGAGGCGTCGCAATGTAGTCGCAATTTTAGCGATGCATCTTTGCGTCGCTAAAATTGCGTCGCTATTTTATTATTTTCTTGTAGTGGAAACACTTTGCGAATTACTCTGATGATTTTGACCGACCCCATCGTCCTTCCACCTTGAAGTTTTACACACAATACACGTATCGAGGTGGGCATTCTCATTTCTAAACAACATACAATTGTTTGGGCATGCATCGAAAGTCTCATATGTGAAGCCTAAGTTTTCAGTTAACTTGCGAGCATGGTAGTAGGACTCAACTAGCTTTGTACCGAATGGGAGCACTTTATGCAATAGCTGGAGCAGCATGTCGAAGGACGTGTTCGTCCATTGATTCAAAGCCTTCAAGTGTAACAGCTCGACAATAAAAGATAATTTACTGAAATTTGTACATCCAGGATACAATTTGGTCCGCGCATCATCCAGAATTTCAAAATACCTTAATGCTTCTTCATCTGCACCCGAGCGAGGATTACTCCCACTCATCCTATCAGTCTCACAGCAACTGTCTTCGGATGCTAACCCGCATGCAATATCATTTAGCATCACGATCATCGGATCAACTGTCGTAACATCGACATCCATCTCAACTCTTTCCTCTCTGCAATAAGGAACATAATCTTCTCCATGTCTAATCCAATTCTTGTAATTCTTCAAAAACCCATTTAGAATCAAATGCTCTCGTACAATATCTCGTGTGTAGTAATAATGGTTCGCACATTTTCTACAGGGACAACTGATGTGCTCACTATCAAACCCATTGGTGAAGGCAATGAACTGCTTAATCCCCTCTATATATTTCCTAGACGTCCTATTTGGCAAATCAATCCAACTCTTATCCATGTCGCTAAGTATTTCTGTGAAAGTATGAATAAGTAAATATAATTAGCCTAAGAGATGGGGCAAACGTAACAATTTACCTAGCCATAAACTTGCTAGGCAATGCACAGACAAATAAATTAAAAAAAATGAAGATTACTTTAAAAGAAAAAAGAGTAAAAACTTTCACCGGTTAGAGTTTGCCTCACTAGCTTCACTTGACCTCCTATGTTCTGAAAAAAGAGGGATTAAATTCAAAATTAAGAATATTTTGGTTCATAATTTGTTAGAATAAAAAATATCGATCATGTATGCTATAAACATTGGGATCATCTTTCATGAGAAAATTTGGACAAGAACAAAATTTCTTGGATGCCTGCTATATTCTTTGTGCAATAAAGAAGGGAACAAGTGGTTCTTATTATGGGTATATTTGATTTGCTTTGAGCCACTGTAGTATAGTAGTCAGTCAAGTCAGAACTCTGACTTAGAAACGAGGATGCCATCGCTATCAGCATAAAGCCACTCTCCTTCTTGGATCATCATACCCCCAATGTTGACCGGCACGTGCTTCTCACTAAGCCCTTTCTTGTTTGATTTTAGGGGATTGGACCCCAAGGCTCTGACTCCAATGCCACAGCCATTTATTTCATCAACATCCCTGATGCAACCATTCACAAGGATGCTAGACCAGCCCTTGTTCTGGGCTAACAATCCCAGGTTCCCTCCAACCAAGGCACATCTCATACTCCCTCCACCATCTACAACTAAAACCCTTCCATCCCCTGGGTTCTCAAGAATATCCCTGACCAACACATTGTCCTCAAACACCTTGAGTGTGACTATGGGACCGGAGAAGGCTCGGCACTGGCCGTACGTTTTGAAGATTGGTGGAAGAACTTGCAGCTCCCCATTAGAAATGAGAGATGGGTTTTCATCACAAAGTTCAGCAGTTGCTAATAAAGAAGACATCTGCCATAGAGACATGCCAAATACAGTGCCAGTGTATCAATTTCCAAGAGGCAGAGTCATAGAAACTATGTTTTTATGATATCATTCAATGGCATACCAAGAAAAAAAAAAAGAAAAGAAAAAGAAGAAGAAGAAAATAGCTATACTAAAAGGAAAAAAACTAAAGTTACATATAAATACATATTCTGTGTTTCAAAAAGACTGCCTTTAAAATGGAGCATCCCTACTAAGCAAATTGTTTGGCCATCCCAATTTTCCAACAAGGTTAGCCACTATTTCAGTCACAGTCAATAAATGTAGTATAGGATTCCACCTCTATCCAAACTTCTTTTTGAATAGAAAAAATCTACTGAACATGAAAACCTGTTTGGTTGAGTTCATTGAAATGCCATTCAAGCATCTACAACATACCATGCATTGGTGGATGATCAAGAAGACAAATTTCAGTTCTTCTTTGCAGTAATAACATGATACTCTGCAGATTCCTGTTTTAGGACCCAGATGAGGAAACTGTTCTTTTTGTATCTTCCTTCTATTCAAACTTTTCCTAAATGAATTGTATGTCTAGAAAATCCCTTCACCTCCTAGACAAAAAAGGACCACTTGCTCAACATGTCTATCTTTGGTTTCAGGTGGATGGTGGTCTACTCATTCTAGCTCAGTAATCACTATCAGTATCATATAGTTCCCTCCCCGTCTTGTCATATTTACATCTCACTAACCTCATAAATGATAGAGATGAATTGGAGACAAATGTTTAAATTTTAGATACTCTGGATGAATAGCACCCACTTCTATTGCTTCGTTCATGAATTGGGGACAATGTTTAAATTTTGTACACTGTTGATATGAATGAAAGATTTAGACCTACCATTGGTAAAACTATTGAGATCCAGAACCAAACCTTCCAAGCAAATGATCAGTCAACAGAGGATAACAAATAATCAGTGCAGATAATTAAAACTGTCTGCTGTACAAGAAGTTCTGGTAAAGTTTCTTTATTACTCTACTGTAAATTCAAGATCGTGTCTCACATTTATCAGGATAAGGAAGTTTGGAGGTGATGGGAAGGGCTATGTCTCAATCCAAAAAGCTTTTATAAATTATGGCTGAATCCAGATGCAAGCAAGCGTCCACAGCAGGATTAGTCATTGACCACTAAAATGTAAAACTTTCATATGAAAACGAGCTAGTAACAACAAGTAGAGTTACTCAGGCATTTCTCCGAACAGTGAGAATGCATGCTAACCTCGAGAAAGGTCGATGATATCATCTCGTTAGAAAGATGTTAATGCTACCCTTGATTCAGCGATTGAGAGGAGCGACCTTTCCCCCATCGAAACCCTTATAACAACAGATTAACACGGCCGTGGGGGGGGGGGGGGGGGAGGAGAACGAATTAAATAATGGAAGGGGTCCCTTTCAGCCCACCCTCCAAAGAGAACCCAACCTAAGAACCCATGAGATCTCTACAGCGAGAACTAACAAACGCAAACAGAGATCAATTGAAAACCAATGGAGAGAGAGATAGGAAGCAAACACGGAAGGAGAGCCCACACCTGCGTCAGGGATTGGAGATCTAGAGCGCGCACGGGATGGGATCAAGGAGGGAGGAATCCGAAGCCAAGGGATTGGAGGGCTCTCACCGCCTCCTCACTTTCCCCTCTTTCGTCCTGCGATCTCAGAGCTCCAAACGATCGAATGGCGGAAGAGCTCCTGTTCTCCTCTCGCAATGGGAATGAAATGCACCAGCGATAGGGAAAAGGAGAAAGCGGGCGTGATTTAGAATGGGCATTAGCGACTGCCACGGCGACCGCCTGAAGCGGTCGCTAAAGGTGTCTTTGCGACCCCCCCCTCGACGATCGCACGATTTCTTCTGCGCCAATAGCTCAGCCTCTAGTAGTGTATGAAATCAATATTACTGGTAAGTACATGGATCAAAGTCATATTGCTCAATGATATGGTTTGAATGCGTCTATCATTCGCCCAATGTTTGAATTGAATAAGCTAATGTACATGTCCACTTTTGTATACAACATAAAATTTATCTTTAATTGTCTTAGATTCGCCCCTCTAAGGATTGTATATTTTCTCGGGGAAAAAAATGATCCAAATGATCTAATTGAGTAATTTAGATCAATCTCTTGGACACAGAAAAAGATAAATAGGTAAACTTTTGCTATCTTTATTCTTAACTTGTTGCTCAAACCATACTTTTTCATGCTGCTCAACTATTCATTTTTCATTCCTAAACTGAAGTATAAGTTGGATCAAAAGGAAAAATGATGTTTGTTTTGAGAAAATAATTATGAAAGGATCTTTTTGTTGCATAGACTTATGATTTAATACATCAATATGTGTTTTTGTATCAAATTTTGTGAGAATATATTTCTAGATTTTTTAACTTCTTACCATTAGTTCTTCTTCTTCAATTCGTACATGCTTAGTCAATCCTTTTTCTTTTCAAATTATTTGCATTTGCTTAGACAATAAATTGTCTATGCATGAAATATATACCGTCTATATAATACAACATAATATACCATCGACATTTGAACTAAAGACATAAAATTGTTTAGTATAGTTTCATCTAATGCTAACATTGCTAGCCAAATAATCACATTTTACCTCAATAAAAGTTATGTTTTGATGAAGTAAAAAAATTATTGCAGCGGCTACAATAGCATTCCAATGGCGTCACCATGCTCTCAATTTTAAAAGCACTCCAATGGAATCACCATGCTCTCAATATACATAAATTTGCATTAATGAAAACAAAATTTGAAGAGAAAAATAAATAAATAGAATAAAAAGAAAATTTTCTTGTCTCTCTCCATTCTTGACTCCTCGGAATTTGGAATATAATTGTGCGATTAATCTTTTTTTTTGCTATGTACTTATAAGGTATGTATGAAAATTCAAATATCCACTTAACAATGAAAGAAAAAAATTGACTACAAATTTTAATCAACTGATAAAATCATTGTATAATACTGAGGTGCGTATGAAAATTCAAATCTCTATAAAATATCATCCATTATAGATTCGTGTGCATGAAAATTTAAACCTGAATGATTCAGGCCTCCGAAAAAAAAATCGCTAAAAAATTCCAACCTCAAGGATTCAGACCTCTGAAGGAAATCGCATGAATATTCAAACCTTTAACACCTCTAAACCTTGAGTTTGACCGCATGAATATTCAAACCTCTAAACCTTTAAAAATTCAAACCTCAGAAAAAATCGCCTTTGCGCTCTACCGACTGAGCTAGACGGGCTTATATGTTATTCCTACTTAAAATACTAAGCTAGACGGGCTTATATGTTATTCCTACTTAAAATAAAGGCTGTGAGAGGTGGATAAGCATTTGGATTAGGAAGGAGTCAGGATTTGTATGAAAAAAAGAGTGAAGTAGGAATAAGATAATTCTAAAGTTCTTGATATATATATATATATATATATATATAGTATTTGTGATTTATCATTTATTTATTTTAAATAATAATTATGATATCTGATTTTATCAGATATTTAAATTTAAATGTTAATGATAGTTTAATAAAAGCTAATTTTCTATTAGTTTATTTTAGAAAAGTTGTTATCTGATAATCTCTTTTTGATGGAAGAGAAATTTAACGTATTATCAGATTGATCCTCTCTCTCCTATATATACTCTGTTTTATCATGAAAATAGATGAAAAGAAAATTAAAAAAGGGAAAAAACTCAATCTGTCGATGACTCTCTTGTCAAGAAATATCAATGGATCAAGGTATCAAGAAACTTAAAAAAATTTTACATATGATATCAAGGTCTTAATTGAAGAATTTATGATTTTTCATTATAAATCTATCTCTGACTCTTCTTTTATATATATATATATATATATATATATATATATATATATATATATATATATTGCTCTTATTATGAGCAAGTTGATTAGAGCAGCATAGCAGTAAGATATTCGTCCTGCACCGTTGCCTCGCTATTCTTTTTTTTTCCTCTTTTTTCCTTTCTCCTCCCTGTCCAACAAAGTCATGGGAAAGAGAGATGCTTGAAATTCCTCCCTATGTCCAATAAAGCCGTGGAAAAGAGAGATGCGTGAAGATATATGGCTCTTCGCACATGCACGGAAGGGGTCTTGGGGAGGGGGAGTTCGCATAGAAGGGGTCTTGGGGAAGGGGAGTTCCTTCAGGGAAAAAAAAACAAAAATTACTTTTTGATGGCCTTCATGTATCATGCAAATGAAAAAAAAAAAATGAAAGAACATAGGGATAAAATTAGGGGTGCAACTTGGGTCGGATTCAGAGGGTGCAACTTGGGCCGAGTTCAACCCGAACCCGGCCCGACGAACTCGATTTACAGTAGTGTTTAAACTCATGTTTGCCCAACCCAAACCCAAAAGACCCAAGTTTAACTTGACCCGATTTGTAATTAACTCAGGTTTGGATTGACCGCAACCCAAATCCGAGATAACCCGAACCCGAAGGTTACCTGAACGGAAGGTAGCTTATTGGCACCAGGTTTTGGGGGGCATTAAGGACGCCAATTGGGTCGGACGAGATGGCCAACTTGAGGGCAAGGAGGGCAAGGCCATCGATCGCAGGCGAGAAAAAAAAAGGACAAACATAAAGGCGGACCACCCGCACATTTCGTTTCACTTTCTGCCTCCTTCTAGTCTTTATTTACGATACCTCTTCCTCTTCTTTGTTTTAGGTAAGACTTTTTTTAATATAATGTTAAAGCCCTGAGTCCAGCTTATGCGTTCGACAAGGGATTTTATTTTTTCATCTCTGGATCCATAATTCGATGTTTATTTACTTTGAAAAAAGTATTTTATTTTATTTTATTTTTTCATCAATCCGAATTCCAACCCGAAACTCAACCCAAACCCAATTTTTAAAAATAAGGTTAGGGTTGAGGTTTTACAAATAGGGTTAGTGTTAGGGTTAGGGTTGATATTTTACAAATAGGGTTAGGATTAGGGTTGAGGGAAACCCGAGTTTTATGAGCCCGAGTTGCACCCCTAGATAAAATAGAGGTCGCAATGGTTCGAACCTCATACCAATATTTTTGAGGGAAAGTACGTTACCATTCCACCAATCTAATGGTTAACAAAAAATAAAATGAAGTCTAGGATATTTTTTTAGCGAAAGATTCCTTTGAAATTTATGTTTTACCTTCTAATATTTACGAAATCAAATTTTTATGAGTATGTTATAGGACCTTAAGTCTTTTGTATTCAAGCATGATATTATCATTGATCAAATTTGATGTATATATTATGTATAATTTGTTAGTCACCAAAGTGACCTAATTAGAAAGTTTATAGATATCAAATTAAATAAATTTAATTACTCATAATTATGTGATGCTTATACATGAATGACATGATTGTTTATTTGTTATGAGTATATTTAAGTTCATTGATTATAAATATTTAAGGATCGCCCAAAGGTTGACTAGTCATTTTTATAATCTATGGACATGATGTAGTCAATTTATATGCTTGATTAGGTATGTTTAGCATATCCAAAGATAGTAAACATATCATACTTGAGTATATATAATTACCAAGTATGTAAAATTAAAATTAGGCATCAATTATGTTTATTGTTATATATTATTGTATCATTCAAAGAAGAACTTCAATATGCACTTATTGTTTATTTGATAAAATATGAATATTTATTTAAGTATATTACTCAAAGCATTAATATGTGAGCATATTCTCTATATTTGCAGCATCTGTTCCTGTTTCTCTTCATTCATAAGCTATGACTGTTCAAATTTTCAATGGGCTTAATTTTTTTGAATGGTGCAAACAAGTTCAGTTTTACCTTGATTTTTTAGATCTTGATTTAGCACTCATAAGTGAAAAACCCACTATTCTTACTGACTATAGCAGTGCTGAATAGAGGTCTTTCCATAAGACTTGGAAAAGGCCAAACAGACTTAGCCTGATGTTCATGCAAATGACTGTAGCAAACAATATCAAGTCCATAATTCATGCTATTGAAAGTGCTAAGAAATTTATGTAGTTTATGGAAGCACGTTTCCAATCTGACTCTGCTGATAAGCCATTTGCTAGGACATTGGTGAGTACTTTACCAACATTAAATTTGATGGTTCTCATACTATGCATGAGCATGTTGTTGAAATGACAAACATAGCAGCAAGGCTAAAGACTATGGGATTGAAAGTGAATGTAAATTTTCTTATGCAATTCATTATCAATTTCTTGACTTCTGAGTATGGTCCATTTCACATGAGTTATAACACTATAAAGGATAAGTGGAAAGTGAATGAACTGCAAAGTATACTCATTCAAGAGGAAGCAAGACTTAAGAAATAAGGAAATCATTCTATTAATCTCGTGGGTCAGCAAGGAGCTGAAAAGAAATCAAAGAAAGATAAAAAAGGAAGGAGCAAGCAATGACCTCTAAAAATAAATGGGTCATCTGCTCAAATCCACAAGAAGGAACAAAAGGATGATAAGTGTCACTTCTACAAAAAGTATGGATACTATCAGAAAGAATGCCTGAAACGTAAGGCATTCTTCAAAAAGAAAGGTAAGCCTAGGGCTTTTATATGTTTTAAATCAAACCTAACAAAAGTTTCTTATAATACTTGGTGGATTGATACTGGTTGTACCACTCATATTTCTAAAACGATGCAAGGATTCCTTACAATTCAAAATATAAATCCAAATGAAAACTTTGTCAAAATGGGAAACAGAGTCAAAGCTCCAGTTGAAGCTGTTAAAACTTATCGTTTGATTCTAGACACTGAACATCATTTAGATATTTTTCAAATACTTTATGTCCTTTCTATTTCTCATAATTTAGTTTCTTTATCCAAACTTGACTCAGTTGGATATTGTTTTAAATTTAGAAATGGATGTTTCATTTGTTTAAACAAAATCATCTCATTAGTTTTGGTATTCTTTCTGATGGTTTGTACAGATTTAAGCTTGATAGTCTTTTCGCTGAGACATTATTGACCTTGCATCATAATATTGGTACTAAACATGGTTTGGTGAATGAACAATCAGCTTACTTGTGGTATAAACACAATCATCTCATAAAAAAGTGCTAAGCAGTCTGTCATTGCTATATCTACTATGGAAGCTGAGTTTATGGCATGCTTTGAGGCCATAATTCATGGTTTATGGCGTGGAACTTTATTTTAGGACTTGAGGTTATCGACAGCATTGCCAAGCCGCTAAAAATTTATTGTGATAACTCAGCAGCGGTCTTCTTTTCTAAAAACGATAAGTATTCAAAGGATGCTAAGCATATGGAATTGAAATACTTTATCGTTAAGAAGAAGTTCAGAAACAAAGAGTGTCAATTGAATATATTAGCACCAGTCTCATGATTGCAGATCCACTGACTAAAGGGTTGCCACCAAAGACATTTCATGAACATGTCGAAAGAATGTGCATTATTGAAAACTATTAGTGTATGTCTAAAGCTTTAAGTTTCTTATGTATTTGACACTCTGAGCTCAATTAATTATTATTTGATTCACTTATGGATCTGTTTGATTATGCTGGTATATATACATAAATGAATTATGAGAATATTAACATGATTTATATTTAATAAAGATATCATCGTTAAACCTTACTGCAATTTCCAGTACAGGTCATGTTAAGTATAGAATTAATAATGTGATACATGGAGGAAAGTACATCAAAATAATAACATACAACTGCCATGATCCTTATTAGGTTTTACTTAATGATGATTTCATGAGAGATTTCTTCTGTTATGCGCATTATGATTATTTATTAAACCAATATGTTTAATATGTCACATGGGCTAAGTGGGAGAATGTTAGATTCTCTTTTTGTGGATGATTGATTATTTTATTTATTTATTCTAAATGATAATTATGATATCTGATTTTATTAGATATTTAAATTTAAATGATAATGATGGTTTAATAAAAGCTAATTTTCTATTGGTTTATTTTTGAAAAGTTGTTATCTAATAACCTCTCTTTGATGGAAAGAGAAATTTAATGTATTATCATATTGATCCTCTCTCTCCTATATATAGTCTGTTTCACCATCAAAATGGATGAGGAAATTAAGAAAGGAGGAGAAACTCAATCTATAGATAACCCATATGTAGTCTCTTGTCAAGAAATATCAATGGATCAAGGTAAACTTTTTTGGTTTAAGTTTTATATGAAAATCATTTATTCTAAGATCTTGGCCATTATGTTTATTAAAGAAAATCTTCTAAAGAATTTTACAGTATTATGCTAGCCAAACAATGCCTTTGACATCATTCCCAAATATTAGCCTGCAGCTGAATGGATTCATGACTCCAATCAAGCAGCTATGATTGCTCCTAAGTTCATTTGGAAAGGAAATATATGCTAATATATTCATTTGTTATCTGGAATAAGAAGACTTTTGCATTTATGTAAGAATGCAAATATATGCTAATAGCTGCACTTGAAAGTAAAATAATGAATAATATAAAAATACATCTGCATACAAGCTCGCATATATCATGTGCACAAGTACAAGCATGTATGTGTACACACATTGTTGACCCAATTATTGATTTTGATGATTAATAAAAAGATATGAGTATATTCATTTTATTACTAATAGATTTAACAAGTGTTTCAGGCTTAAAAAGATTTGATCAATCAAAAAGGATAAAGAAATATGTTTTTGAATCAATTGCCAGAAGTATGTTTCAAAATTCAGAGCCTGGAGTCGACACCTAGAAGGTCTGGAGCCGACCCCATGGCGGATCAGATGCTTTCCTGATTTTTGGCACGGTCATGAGTCGACACTCAGAGTTTCGGAGCCGACACCTAGATTTCAGGAGCCGACACTTACAGTCTCTGGAGCCGACTCCAATACGAGAACAGAAAGCATGTTTTTGGACTACTCTGGAGCCGACACTTACAGTTTTCCGAAGCCGACTCCCGAATGCGACGAGCCGACACTTACCTTTTTCGGAGCCGACTCCTCAACGAACTTTTACTTTCTATTTTTGGATACTCGACTTGGAGCCGACACCTGAAAAGTTGGAGCCGACTCCAACCTGTCAGGAACGGATTTTCAAAATGTCAGAACGGCCTCCAACGGTAATATTTTCTCACCTAATCTCTAACGGATACTTTTCTTGTGTGTAGGAGGAATCCAAGGACAGAAATAACGGCTAGTTTTTCACCTAATCATGGATTAAAGAGAATCTATAAAAGGGAGTCCGTCCGTTTGAAAAAGAGAGAAAAAATAGAGAGAAAACAAATTGAAAAAATCCGAGAAGTCTTGAGCAAGAAATCAAAGGGAAAGAGTCAAAGTTCAAATCCATCAACTCCAGAAAGCTCAAAGAGAAATCCAAGGCATTCAAGTTCAAAATCGGAGGATTTTCAAAAGAAGAAAAAGAGAGCCAAAAGCCCTATTTTTCCCAACTTCTCATCTGCAATCTTTGTGAAGAATCCGAGCTGAGGCCTGATTCAACATCTCAAAGGAGAAGAGGAAAAGAAGAAAAGCTCAAATCAACTCTGCTTCAAACAGGCTTTTCTAACCTTGTTTATTTATATTGAATATTTGCTCATTTGAGGAGCTGTTTGTTATTGTAAACTCTATTCTCATTTGTTTTTGCTAGTTCAATCAGGGGATTGAATTAGTGGAGGTAGTATACCTCGGGTCAAGCTAGATTAGCTTGGGTTTGGGTTTTGTGCTGGTGAGCCCGAAAACCAGCTGGGTTCGTTGTGATCCTGGGAAA
This sequence comes from Calamus simplicifolius, assembly GCA_900491605.1. Lineage (NCBI taxonomy): Eukaryota > Viridiplantae > Streptophyta > Magnoliopsida > Arecales > Arecaceae > Calamus > Calamus simplicifolius. The sequence goes on along the minus strand of UESW01004890.1, from coordinate 93,066 downwards.
CAACAAGTTTTGAGTTGTGAGCTTGTAAAACAACTCGGCTGTAATCTAGTAGATTATAGTGTGGACCCAAGTGGTACTTGGGAGTGGACGTAGGTGTTGGATACACCGAACCACTATAAAATCTTTGTGTTTGCCGTGTTTTGATTCTCTCTCTATCTCTTTGTTTGTGGTTAATATTTATCCTGCACTTAATCTTGTGTATTCCAAAGCAATCATTTTAAAAGGTTAAATTTTTTAAGAACCCAATTCACCCCCCCTCTTGGGTTGCCATCTGGGCCAACAATTGGTATCAGAGCAAGTGCTCATTTGAATTTGGTCTAACGATCAAGAGCTAAAGATCCAAATGGCAGCTCAAGCTAGCTCATCTTATTTAGAAGGTCAATCCACTAATCGACCTCCTTTATTTAATGGAACTAATTATAGTTATTGGAAAGCTAGGATGAAGATTTTTATTCAAGCACTTGACTATGACTTATGGGGAATCATAGTTAATGGTCCACACACCCACAATTAGAGTAGACAACATGGTGATTCCTAAACCAAAACGGAATGGGATGAACATGATAAGAAGTTGGCTCAGCTCAATGCTAAAGCCATGAATGTTTTGTATTGTTCATTGGATGCAAATGAATTTAATCAATTTCTACATGTATTTCGCAAAAGAAATTTGGGATAGATTAGAAGTTACCCATGAGGGTACTAATCAAGTAAAAGAATCAAAAATTAATATTTTGGTGCATAAATATGAACTATTTAGCATGGAACAAACTGAAACAATTACATGCATGTACACAAGATTCACTGATATTGTTAATGGCTTGAAAAGTCTTGGTAAGACTTATACTAATTCTGAACTTGTGCGTAAAATTCTTAGGTCACTTCCAAGATCATGGGAAGCGAAGGTGACTGCAATCCAAGAAGCCAAGGATTTAAATGTTTTACCTTTGGAGGAGCTACTTGGATCCTTAATGACTCATGAGCTGACTATGAAACAACATCAAGAGGAGGAAGTCAAGAAGAAGAAAACTATTGCCCTCAAGGCTGCAGAAAGTGAGGAAAGCTGCAGTGATGATGATGATGAGGAGACTGCACTCCTTGCAAAGAAATTCAAAAGGTTCATGCAAAGAAGGAGACCCTTCCACAAGAAAAAGTCTGGAACAAAAATGGAAGGAGAAAAAGAGAAAGAGAAGGACAAAGAAAAAGAAAAAGAGCCCTTAATATGTTATGAGTGCAAGAAACCGGGGCATTTCAGATATGACTGTCCTCAATTGAAGAAAGTCTACAAGAAGAAGAAGAAGGCTTATGTTGCAACATGGAGTGATAGTGAAGAATCCTCTTCCGAGGAGGAACAAAAGGAAGTTGCCAACATTTGCTTTATGGCAAACGACGACATTGAGGTAAGTTCTGAAACACCTTATGATGATTTCACTTTTGAAGAATTATATGATGCATTTAATGAGTTAGTAAGAGATTTTAAGGTTCTGAAAAAGAAAAACAAATCATTGAAAAACGATAATCTAAATCTTGTCAACGAAAAAGATAATCTTACTCATGAAGTTGAAAAATTGAAATCAGAAAATGAAGCTTTGATTGAAGAAAAAGGATCAATTTCCAATGAAAATGATAGATTAAAGAAGGAAGTTGATAAATATAAAAATATAGTTGATAAATTTACATATAGTTCTGAAAAACTTAATTTATTATTGAGCAATCAAAGAGCTATATTTGATAAGGCTGGATTAGGTTATAGGCCTAACATAAAACAAAAGTATGTCAAAACTTCTTTAGAAAAGAACAAGATAAAAATGAAGTTTTATGTCATTATTGTAACAAAAAGGGACACAAAGCCTTTGAATGTAATTTTAAGAAAATTAACAAGAATTTAAGTAGTAAAGGAAGGAAAATATGGGTTCCAAAAGGAACAATCTTTATTGCTACTAACCATGAAGGACCCAAGAAGGCTTGGGTACCTAAATATAAGACTTGATCATTTTTGCAGGAGTGTCTTGCGGCCAAAAGATCAAAGCGAAAGTGGTATCTCGATAGTGGCTGCTCAAGACACATGACGGGTGACAAGGATCAATTCATCACCCTTGAAAGCAAAAAGGGAGGAGTTGTTACGTTTGGTGACAATGGCAAAGGCCAGATCATGGGATTTGGTAAAATTCAAATAACTCCCTCCACATTTATTGAAAATGTCTTATATGTTAATGGTTTAAAGCATAATCTAATTAGTATTAGCCAATTGTGTGATAAAGGTTTCAAAGTATCATTTGAAGCTTCTATTTGCACTGTTTCTAATCCCATTGATAATAGCATTGTATTTATTGGAAATAGAAATGGCAATGTACTTGATTGATTTAGACAATTTGTCCACTAGTAATCATTGCTTAGTTGCTAATAATGCTAATATGAATGAGATTGGATGGCTGTGGCATCGTAGATTAGGTCATGCAAGCACGCACCTAATTTCAAAATTAATCAGAATGGATTTAGTAAAAGGCCTTCCACAACTAGATTTTGAAAATAACAAAATCTGTGATGCATGTCAATTTGGAAAACAAACTAGAAACTCTTTCAAAACTAAAAACATTGTTTCCACTTCTAGGCCACTTGAACTACTTCACATGGATCTCTTTGGACCTACTAGAACCACTAGTCTAGGAGGAAAGAAATATGGTCTTGTGATTGTAGATGATTATTCTAGATACACTTGGGTATTATTTTTAGCTCATAAAGATGAGACCTTTCCAATATTTTTGAAATTCTTCAAGAAGGTCACAAATGAGAAAAACAACACCATAGTGTCTCTTAGAAGTGATCATGGCACTGAATTCGAAAATCATTTATTCGAAAACTTTTGTATTGAAAATGGCATCCATCATAATTTCTCTGCACCTAGGACACCACAACAAAATGGAGTTGTAGAAAGAAAAAATAGAACCTTAGAAGACATGGCCCGTACCATGCTATGTGAAAGCAACCTACCAAAGTACTTCTGGGCGGAAGCTATAAACACGGCATGTTACATTCTTAATAGAGCTTTAATTAGGCCAATCCTTAAGAAAACTCCTTATGAACTATGGAACAATAGAAAACCAAATATCAGTTATTTTCATGCATTTGGTTGTAAATGTTTCATTCATAATAATGGTAAAGATAATCTAGAAAAATTTGATGCAAAATCAGATGAAGGCATATTCTTAGGATATTCAACATCTAGCAAAGCCTACAGAGTGTTTAACAAGAGAAACTTAATTGTAGAAGAATCTATTCATGTAGTTTTTGATGAATCTTTAGCATCGAGTTCAGGAAAGATTGATGATGAGGAAGATACAAACATATTAGAAAGGGATATTGAAAAATTGAATATAGATGTATCTTCAGATCATGAACAAGAGCTAAAGATGATGATTCTCCTAGTGTTGATGTTGTTGATGCAAATCATAATGATGTAGATCTTCCTAGAGATTGGAGATATGCCTATGGTCATCCAAAAGAATTAATTATAGGTGATCCATCTCAAGGAGTAAGAACTAGATCATCAATGAGAAACATCAATAATCATCTTGCATTTGTATCTCAAATTGAACCTAAAACCATTGAAGAGGCTGAAAAAGATAATAATTGGTTGTTAGCTATGCAAGAGGAATTAAATCAATTTACTAGGAATAATGTCTGGTCCTTAGTTGATAGACCTAAAGATCATTCAGTCATAGGATCAAAATGGGTATTTAGAAATAAATTAGATGAAAATGGCATAGTAATTAGAAACAAAGCTAGATTAGTCGCAAAAGGATATAATCAAGAAGAAGGAATTGATTTTGATGAAACTTTTGCACCTGTAGCTAGATTAGAAGCAATTAGATTACTACTCGCATTTGCATGTCATATGCATATCAACTTATTTCAAATGGATGTTAAAAGTGCATTTTTAAATGGATTTATAAATGAGAAGTTTTTGTTGAACAACCACCTGGTTTTGAAGATCATGAATTTCCAAATCATGTTTTTAAATTGCACAAAGCACTATATGGTTTAAAGCAAGCTCCTAGAGCTTGGTATGATAGATTAAGCAAATTTCTGATTGAAAATGATTTCACTAGAGGAAATGTAGACAAAACCTTATTTTTGAAAAGAAAAGACAAGGATTTATTAGTAGTACAAATATATGTTGATGATATTGTATTCGGTGCTACTAACAATCTCTTGTGTCAAGAATTTGCTAAGTTAATGCAGGGTGAATTCGAAATGAGCATGATGGGAGAACTCAACTTCTTCCTAGGACTTCAAATCAAGCAAAGCAAAGAGGGGATTTTCATCAACCAAGCAAAATACACAAAGGAACTTCTCAAGAAGTTTGGAATGGAGTCAATCAAACCCCTTGGAACACCTATGAGTCCTTCATGCAAATTAGACAAAGATGAAGATGGTAAGAAAGTAGATCAAAAGTACTATAGAGGTATGATCGGATCTCTACTTTACTTAACTGCAAGTAGACCAGATATCATGTTTGTGTTTGTCTATGTGCTAGATTTCAATCTGAACCTAAAGAATCTCACTTAATTGCAGTGAAAAGAATCTTAAGATATCTAAGTGGAACTAAAAATGTAGGATTATGGTATTCTAGAGACTCAACACTAAACTTGATTGCATATTCTGACTCTGACTATGCTGGATGTAAACTAGATAGAAAAAGTACAAGTGGTGCATGTCAATTCTTAGGAAGTAACTTAATCTCTTGGTTTAGCAAAAAGCAAAATTCGGTTGCATTATCAACTGCTGAAGCAGAATATGTTGCAGCTGGAAGTTGCTGTGCTCAAATCCTTTGGATTAAGCGACAACTTGAAGATTATGGCATAACACTTGATAAAACTCCTATTAGATGTGATAATACAAGTGCAATAAATTTAACTAAAAATCCAATTCAACATTCAAGAACCAAACACATTGAAATTAGATATCACTTTATAAGAGAACATGTAGCTAATAATGAAATTTGTCTTGATTATGTTAATACTGAAGAACAATTAGCTGACATATTTACAAAACCTTTGAGTGAAGAGAGATTTTGTTATCTTAGAGGTGAATTAGGGATTTGTGACCCTTTGGAATGATTTTGAAACCCTTAAGGAATGACTATCTAGATCTCTATTAATTTCCTGAGATTCCTTTCATATTTTAAGGACAATTTATCTAGTCATCTATGCAATTTGATTCTTCATATTCCAAAGATTTTTCAAAAATTTATTGACCTTATTTTGACAAGTTTCGGATGTTTGAAACTCATTTATTTTTTCTCTGAAACTGTCAGTGGAGTCGACACCTCAATTTGAGGAGTCGACACCTCTTCTGTGTCGCTCTCGGTCCTTGACCTTGGAGCCGACACCCGTATAAGTGGAGCCGACTCCAGTTCGAGCGCTAACTGTGTTAGCGACTTGGAGTCGACACCCGACTTTGGGAGTCGACACCTGGTGGTCCCAAATTGACTTTATTAGGGCAGAGTCGACACCTTCGTCATTTCTATCGTTTCCAATCCCTTTCCATACTCTCTCCAAACTCTCTCAAAACCTCCCTAAGCCAAATTCTCCTCAAATCAAACATTCCCAAGGATTTCTATGGCACCTAAGCGGAGAGGATCGGTTCTTGGAGCTCCCGTAACCACCGGGAAGCGTACGGCTCGGCGTCCCATCCGTGAGCCGTCTCCAAGCGATGATTCTTCCTCAACTCCTTCGGATAATCCTGGTCCCTCATCTCCACAGGTAGATACTTTAGCCGGGAGAGTTATTACTATGGGTAGAAAAGTATATTTTGATTTCTTCGAGGCCGAGGGATTTTCTATTGGAAGACAAATTAAAGAGCTTGGCTGGGACAAGGTCTGTTCGTTGGATGTTCCCACTTATCCGGCCCTAGTTAAGGAATTCTATTTCAATTTATCAAGGGGAGATGGTGGGATTATCAGTTCTGTTAGAGGGAAGAGAGTTCACCTTACCTTTCAGAGTTTAGGACATCTTCTGAGCATCCCTGTCACTGGATTAGTTGCTGACATTCATAGTGAGAGGTCTGATGCATTATCAAGGATGTTAGGAAGAGAAGTGTCTGAATTTGAAGAAGTTAGGGCTAATCAGTTGCCCTTGGAGCTTAGATTACTTCACAACATCTGTAGTAGGATCTTATTCCTAAGACTGGCCGATTTGAGTATGTCTCAGAGCGAGACATTGTAGTTATGGACAGTGTTCTGACTGGTCAGCCTATTAACCTTGCTGGGATGATGATTTTCTACATGGCTGAGGCTGGGGGCAAAAGGAGATCTTCACTGCCCTATGGTATGATTTTGACTATGGTGTTTAGAAGTCAAGGTATTGCAATTTCTGATAATGAGCCATCAAAGAACCTTAGACACACTGATTACTATAGCTTGGCTACTGTGCACCGGATGGGCTTTGTGAAGGTTAATGGTCAATGGGAGAGGAAAGGTCATCTGGATGAGAGAGCCACTGACATTAGGACTTCTGCACCATCTGAGGTTGGTCCATCAGCGAGGCATCCTTCACCAGAGCCTAGCAGATCTTCACCACCTCCTGCTCCTGCTCCTGCTCCAGTTCCTGTACCGCCACCTATGTCATCTGTCGGATTTTCAGATATTCAGTTAGAGCAACTCAAAAGTTTATTTGCTCAAAAAGAAGAAATGAAGACAGAGTTTGATAGCCAATTTATGAATTTGAAAGAAACCCTTTACTCTTTGGATGATCGCATTAGAATGATTGAGTCTACCCTTGGTTCCTCTGCTGAATCCTTAAAGAATGATCTCAAGAACATATTTGAAGAGCTTAAGGATATTGGTGGAGACTCAGAACTTACTCCAAATGCAATGCTGAGCTTCAGGACAAGATTATGACTGCATGTGCATTTGTTGATAGAAGATTAAAGGAATTTGTAAGGACTCAAAGTGAAGGGATGGCAAGGATTGTAGAAGAATTGCAAAGACTTCTTAGAACTCATTTTTGATTATCTTGTAATGAAGTGTCTTTGATAATTAGTCTAGTTTGATGTTGATTTATCTTGAAGCTTTAATGTAATGATGTATAGCTTGATGTTTGATATAGTAGAGTTTCATGTTGTAATATTTGACTTTTGATGTAATGAACTTATCTTATACTTAATGAATATCTTTTGATCCTTGAAAAATCTATCAATTTTGTCATTTTACTTAACCCTTCTTGATCTTTTTGTTGATTACAAAAAAGGGGGAGAGTTATGTAAGCATTTCCTAATCGTATATGCATTGAATGTAAAACAAAAAAGAGGGGAGAAATATTTAGCTTTTGTATATGCATTGGATCAAGTAAGCTCAATTAAGCTTAATTTATTGGTATCTAATTAACTGCACATAAGGAGAGGCAATTAAAATTGGTATCAAACATTAAAATTTTTGTTAAAAGGAAGAACAATTGTTAAATTGAACATCATAGGGGGAGCTACCTCATTCAGGGGGAGCTTACCTGTGAGGGACAAATTTGAGAAAATTGGAGTGAGAATCCTATTGTTTACTCATGCATATACTCAATGTTTTTATAATCATCAAAAAGAGATTGTTGACCCAATTATTGATTTTGATGATTAATAAAAAGATATGAGTATATTCATTTTATTACTAATAGATTTAACAAGTGTTTCAGGGCTTAAAAAGATTTGATCAATCAAAAAGGATAAAGAAATACGTTTTTGAATCAATTGCCAGAAGTATGTTTCAAAATTCAGAGCCTGGAGTCGACACCTAGAAG